>JAUMHB010025839.1:9742-23878 GCA_032359685.1 Pittosporum tobira
ATCTCTACGTTGGTAAGTAGGGACCTCAACTGAGCTGCATAATCAGTTTCCTTAACCGTTATTTCTATTAAGGGCTTGCTTGGAGAACTGGTTATCATGATTCATCCTCCTCTGTTTCGTCATAAATATTTACTAGATTAAGCAAAGATGGTCCTTTAGCTTGTGAGCTGTGGTTTACAATATGAAGAGAGGGTAAAATTAGATATCTTTGCAACTTTTTCAGCGTATTTGTTGTTGCCCTGTTGCAAAATATGATAGGCTTTTGTCTTCTCAAAATGATATTTCTCCCATGTGTGTTGAAGACAGATAGTATCTGAAACATCATGTGATGGTAATTAAGCAAAGCTTGAACAATGGTAATTTGACTCAGCCTACAATAACTAAAGAAATTCAATTCTAGAGTGCTTTTTAATTGGTCAATTCTGAGTCCAATTTCTTTTTGGCGATTATGAGAATAGATATTCTGGAAATGGTGTCAGCTTAGGATATTAGGATAAACAGAGAGAGAGAATTGTAAGTATTTTACTTTCTTAAGAAGACAAAGTGCTGTTTTAAGAAAAAAAACAGATTGTTCAGGACATTCTAACCATTAATACTTTTGAGCTGGTTGAATACATATATTTCATAATTCCAGAAGGTTAGTTGAAGCACCTTCGAAGACGAAAGCAATACTTCTACAGGTGTTATTTCCCAAACATATATATCTTGAAACAAGTTTGGACGCATATGAAAATTAGAATATCATAGTTCATAATTCTCCCACATTTTCAAAATTTGAGGATGATTTGTTCTTAAAATTTTCAATTGGGTCGAAATTGACGGAGTTGTTTAGATTGGGGATTATGATAATTTATAATAAGCCCGGACTTTAGTATTTAGTTGGTAAATCAAGTGTCTTAATCCATTATGGTTTTGACTTTCCAATTCCATTGTGGATTATGGGTTTTGTTTGAATTGTTTCTTTTTTGATAGTCTTTTTGTAAGTAAAAAAATCATTTAAAGAGGCACAGAGGAGGGGCCTCTTTAAATATTGATGTAATTCCACGAGTTAGTTAGCTAATGAAATATCGGGAGTTTATAGAACTTGAGATTGCGATCGATCTTTTGTGAAATATTGATTTAATCCCACAAGTTAGTTACCTCACGAATTGGTCTATTAATTTCAAAGAGGTTATTTGTTTGCTGGAGGGTATTGCAGCTGCAGTGACTTGCCGTTACCATAAGGCAGTGTTTGACAATTCCCATAAATTCCCAAAGATATATGGTGTAGGGTATCTAAGATGACAGATATGCTAGGATATCATCTCTACTGCGTGGGTCTATCTTGAGCTTTATATAAGGGAGAACGTTGTTGCAATCTCTACCCTAGGATTGTAATAGGAAAGAACTTCATTGAGGTTTCTCTTAAGTATTGCCATTTACCAACCTGTTAGTATCTTCGATATATTTGATTTGCTAAAGGAGATTTGTTGTTCGCGTCGATTATTAAACTTGTGGCAATTAAATATGCTGCTAAAATTGGTGTACAATTCCGTGTTGGAGGATGTTCTTTGCACCCGAATAAGTTTCCAGCAGCTAGAGAGGAGACATGAGAGTATGAGACACTTATTTGCCATAATCTCCATTTTTCTAGCTCTGCTTGTGATCTCTATATTCTCTGCTTGTGATCTCTATATTCTTCTAAAAAATTTAATTTTTTCAATGACCATTTTTTCTTTTTCTATCAAAAAGCAAAACATCTTACACATTAAACTTTATTTTTTTTAAAATCTCGTCCCTTCTCTAAATGTCCTGAAAATGGTCCCAGTAATTTTAATTGTATCCAAAATATGCACTTCACCTTTACTTGAAATAGAAGAACCCTATAGTGAGGTCCAGTAAGAGCTTTTTTGGAATTCTGAACAGTCTTCTACATCATATGTTTTCTTAAAATATGTGAAAAAGGGGATAACTTAAGCTCAATAGTGGTAGTGGCACTTGTTTTACATACCCTTTTCATATTTTCACGTAGAATAACCGATTAACTAGCTGTCCACCAACAGGTTAGAGCTATGTTATCTACAAGTTACTAATTTGTCCAAGTTTCCTTTTAATCGATAATGGGAAATGCTTGGAGAATGTTAACCACATCTCCCTCTCTTTCTCAAGTACATACATGATGAAAAGTACGACTCCCTCCGTTCGACAAAAGAAGCCTTTGTCATTTTTTCTTGTTTTATAGAAAAAAGGGAAAAAAAAAAGAGAGGGAGTTCCTTTTTTGTTGATGATATTCCAAATTAGCACAATGTTCTCTTGCTCACCATTGTAATTACATTATCATGTCATTACTATTAAACTAAATGTTCACTATTTTAGGGGTTAAATATGAAAAACAATTTTATCTTTAGTATTCGAAATTTTTTTCGTTTGGAACAATTTATGTGGAAAGGATGGAGTATTTATTGTGAATTACTATCACACAGCACAAGTGTACTGCTTTTGTCCTATAACTTGCCAACAACTTTTATTCTTAATGAACTTGCTCAAATTTTCAGGGAGATATCCTTTTTCTATTCTTTGAAACCAAAAACTCGATAACCATGGAAGGAGATATAGCAGTTGCTAGAAGTACAGACAAAGGAGCAACGTGGCAACAATTGGGCATTGCTTTGGATGAGGACTGGCATCTCTCTTATCCATTTGTATTCAACTACAACGGCCAAGTAAGCTCTCTATAGTTTAAACTCAAATGCAAATACATGTCTTTATTATTTTATTGTTTTTCCCCTCTGATAATTTTCGTTGTTCCAGATTTACATGATGCCTGAGAGCAAAGCAAGAGGAGAGCTTCGTCTTTATCGGGCAGCAAATTTTCCCCTCCAGTGGGAATTGGAGAAGATTATCTTGAAAAGACCCCTTGTTGACTCTGCCATCATTATGCACGATGACAAATATTGGCTGTTTGGTTCTGATCAAGGAGGTTTTGGCACGAAACATATTGGGCAACTTAAAATCTGGTATAGTAACTCACCGCTCGGTCCTTGGAAACCGCACAAAAAGAATCCTTCCTATAACACTAAAAAGAGCATGGGGATCCGGAACGGAGGAAGACCATTTGTATACAGCGGGAACCTATATCGTGTGGGTCAAGACAGTGGCGAGACATACGGAAGACGTATACATTTGTTCAGAATTGACATTCTTACCCCTACTGAATTCAAAGAAGTAGAAGTCCCGTCAGGCTTTGAGGAGCCAAAAAAGGGTCGGAACGCTTGGAATGGGGCCCGCCACCATCACCTTGACGTCCATCAGCTAAGCTCCAGAGAGTGGATCGGAGTAATGGATGGAGATCGGGTTCCTTCAGGAGATCCGGGTTACCGGCTTATTCTTGGATGTTCTTCGGTTCTAATTGTTTGTTTATTTGTTGTACTAGTTGGGATGATTCTTGGGTCCGTAAAGTGCATAATACCCCTGAGCTGGTGCCCTCACAGTATGAGGAAGAGGAATGATGTTTTCCCTTGGGAGAAGTCAAACATGTTGTCTTCCAAATTGAGACAATTCTGTAGTCGTTTGAATAGGGTGAGTTCGTATCTCCATGGAAAAATAAACCCAAACACTTGGATCGGAAAACTCGTACTTGCTTTAATATTTGTGGTGTCAATTGCGTTAATGTGCACAGCAGTTGGTTACATATTTGGAGGCAGTGGTGCAGAAGAGCCTTACCCGTTAAACGGTCAGTATTCTCAGTTCACTTTATTAGCGATGACCTTTGAGGCTCGTTTGTGGAATTTAAAAATGTACGTCAAGCACTATTCCCGATGTTCCTCGGTTCAGGAGATTGTTGTAGTTTGGAACAAAGGGAAACCTCCTAATTTGAGTGAACTCGACTCAGCTGTGCCGGTGAGGATCAGAGTAGAGGAACAAAACTCATTGAACAATCGATTCAAAATGGACCCACTTATAAAAACCCGAGCCGTTCTTGAACTTGATGATGACATCATGATGACATGTGATGATGTGGAACGAGGTTTTCGGGTCTGGCGGGAGCATCCGGATCGAATTGTGGGGTTCTATCCCAGGCTCGTTGACGGGAAGGTTTTAAAATATCGAGGTGAGAAACATGCTCGAAGTCATAAAGGGTATAATATGATTCTGACGGGGGCAGCTTTTGTGGACAGTAAATTTGCATTCAAGAGGTATTGGAGTGAGGAAGCAAAGGTAGGGAGGGAGGCCGTGGACAAGTTTTTCAATTGTGAAGATGTTCTTTTGAACTACTTGTATGCAAATGCAAGCTCTTCGGATACAGTAGAGTATGTGAGACCTGCGTGGGCCATAGACACATCGAAGTTTTCTGGAGTTGCGATCAGCAAAGATACACAATCGCATTACCGGGTCCGAAGCAATTGCCTGATGAAATTTGCAGAGATGTATGGGAGTTTAACAAATAGGAAATCACAGTTCAATGGGCGAAGTGACGGTTGGGATTTATAACAAGGAAAGTGAGGTGTAGTTGTATATGCTGTTGTATGGTGATCACATTTTTGGTTGTAGTCTTTGTAAGCTTTGGCATCTTTATCCTCTTGTGTATCCGTAATTGCTGTTAGAGAAGTCATGTCATACATAGTTTTGTTAGTAATATGTACATTAGTGCCATGAAAATTGTGTTCCTCTGTCCTTCAATTCGGAAAACTGAAATGGGAAAGAGGCTGTTTTTATGACGGAGTACGACCTTCATTTTTGCATTACCTTAGCATTGTTGTATTATAGACTGCTGTTGTTTCAGGTTGCAAGGAGATTTTGTTGGAGTTCAAAAGATGTGCGGTGTGTACTTGCCCCGCTCGGGTAAGCTACAGTATATTGTGTTGACATAATAATTGGTCAAGGTTTGATTTTGCTTAAATATAATTGTACATTGATTTTGGAAGTCAAGACTCCGAATTTTAGAATATACAGCTGATTATTTCCACCGATAAGGGTTAAGGCTATGGGTGGTTTCCTCGTGTTGCTAGAAATATACAGCTTATAGGTTCTCCATTCCATATTACGAGGGAGTGCAGGAACAGATAGCTCATGTTTTTTGTTCTTATAGGTCCTCATTCCATATTATGAGGACGTCGCGGTAGTGATGTCGCACCACCGCCGCCGCCACCACCACCACCACCACCACGTGTTTGCATTTTTACCCTAAATTCTAGTACTAGTTTGACATTTTCCAGGTGCGGTCTATATTTGAAAAAAAAATTGTTAAGTATACTGCCTTTTTTTTTTTTGGGTGTTCGTGTTTCTTTTCACTGCTTTCGGAGTTCCTTTCATCAAATGGCGTGGGGTGGTGGTTATTCAGCGGCCATGATCATGCCATCTCTTAGGCCCCAAAGCTTCAATACTGGTTAAATTATTAAATTATATTTTCAAACATTTGTAAATTTAAATTTTCATATATTAGAAAATTTTCGAAAATAAAATTTAAATTTAAATTTACAAATATATGAAAATAAAATTTAATAATTTAAATTTATGACAAGTATAGTTAGTAATAATTTAATGATGATTTATTTTATTTTATTTATTAAATTTTATATCATAATGTTAATTTTATAGTGCGTTCAAACTTATAACATATATAATAATTATCAAACATTTATAAAAATAATGTATGTCTGACTGTGATGGTAAATGAACGACTTATGGAGAGGACGGTGACGGGTTCCACTTTGGACAATAATTTTTAATGCCCATGCCCTATTAATTATAGCTCGTTAAGAGGTTATGAATAACTAAGGGCTTGACATAAAAGAGGCCGAAGGTTTAATTTCAGGTTAGGACAGTTGGTTTTGGTTCGATGTTATGCTAAATTTTTTTGCGGAATCTTATATTATTTTTAGCATGTAGATTTTTTTTTTTGATTAGTTAGATTTATAACAAACAGCTACAAATATTTTAGTTAAGTAACCAATTTTGATTATTAATAGTTAAATTCAAAACAAATGATTACGATTATTTTAATTCAAAAATTAACTTTGACTCTATATATATATATAGGTCCAGTGGTTCATTATTATGGTCTTACCCATTCAGAAGCTAGCATCAAGAAAGGTGCCAGCTCAATCCCCATTATTTATGAAATATTTAAGAAAAATACAAATGCACAAATTAAAAAGTCAAATGAGGGAGAAACCAATATTGTTCTTGAGTTCTGAGATTTTTCTTTTCTTTTCTGCAAATTTTCCTTTGAGAATTTTCTTTTTTTTTTGGGTTTTCTGTTGTTGCCATATGGACAGACAGTATTGCAGCGCAATATGGGAGAGACATAATATCCACCCACAAAAGCTTGCAACCGTGATTCAGTAATGGCGTCCACAGATAATTTGACAAAATTAAATTCAGAAATCTTATTAAATTCATTTACATTTGATTCGATCAATACACCAAAATAAGTGCAATTAAACAAAATTTGTAGTTCCTTCGCTAATCCTCAACTTAGTCATACTTTCCTCTCTTAATTTCTAGATAGGCAAAGGTGAGAGATGGAGATGAGAGGAAGTGAAGAATCCGCGTAAGTAACTGATAAAGGCCATAATAAATTGGTGTTAAAAAGCAAAAATCTCCATGCCGAGTCAATTCCGAAATACCAAAACAGTTCTTACTGAGTTGGCAAATCAGGATTGAGTTAGTGGGCAAATATATTTAATAAGTGGCTAAATATTCATTTAAAAATAGTTTAATTTTCGATTGAATTTGAGGTGGTTTGTGATATAAGTATATTAATTGATGTTGTTTATTTTGTAATTTTATAATTAAAAATAAATAAAAATAAAAACATATGAACTAAAAATAAAAATAAAAAAAATAAAGGCAGACCCTCAGTACTTTAGTTTATTTCAAGCCAGCAATGGTGGCAGATAAGTATGACCCATTTTCAAAGAAGGTTCCGCCAATCATAGGCAAGAGATTGAACGCACCAACAAAAAAAAAAAAAAACAAAAAAAAGGGCAGCATATTCAATCTAAAAAAAAATAATAATAAAAAAATGATAGGCAGCAGCATCACCTTCACTCCCTCTCTCCCCTGTTTTTTAGGTCCTATATAGTATTATTTAGGAGAGAGAAACCAAGAAAACGCAAATTACAAGGTATGGGTTGCCATTAAAAGATACCCATCAGTAAAGCACATGGAGGAGTATATGTTTTTCTTCCATTAATTCATACCCTTCGGTTTATTGGAAAAATACCACAATAAAGCTGAGACCTTTTGCAGAGGCAAGATAATATATATACGTATGCATTTATAGATTGATTCATAAGGAGTAATTTGCTTTTGGGTGTTCTGGGAAACAAACATTGTGTTTTTATCAGATTAGCACTTGAAAGTAATGCTATGTAAAGGGAATCTGATCTGATGACGATAATGATTTGTGAAATGGGACTCTTATTGTGGTCTGCTGCTGTTCAACGGTCTTCCTTTCCCTTTCATTGGAGGCCGTGACATACTCTTGTTCCAAGGTTTCTAGAGGGAGAAAGCTCTATTTTTGGACATAATATATATTATATTTATATGTGTATATTTATTATACACATGTAGTATGTGTTTACTGTTGTAAAGGGATTTTCTTAGAGAGAAATGTTGGCATTTGATGGGGCTGAAGGAAATATGGAGGATGATTTTGAGTCAAAACTTGGGATTCAGAACAACAATTCATCATCACATGGTAAGACCCCTCAGAGATCTACGAGCTTTGCATTCAGGGCACCACAGGAGAATTTCACCATTCAAGATTTTGAATTGGGCAAGATCTATGGTGTTGGTTCCTATTCCAAGGTAACAACGTTTCTCTTTAATAGCTTATTTTCTACTGGTTTTTATTTATTTTTTCTTCTTGTTTGGATTGTGATAACTTTCTTTTTCAACTTTATGGATTGATTGAATGTAATGATTCAGAAGATTATGGACTGGGTTGTATTGTTTGCTTCTAATTTGTTTTTACCAATGTCACAATATTTATTGGTTTCGATTTGTGTAATATGGGACATCCAAGAGGAACCTTTCTCCGTCAAATCCTCTGCATTTTGGTGACTACATGGAACCTTTTCCAAGCACAACAAGACTTTTTTTCTTAATTTTTTAATCTATAATAGAAATATTTCATTCTCTTTTTGAATCTTAACTTTTTAAGTAGATGTTAAATCTTCCAGCCTGCCACAGGCTGCAAATTTCAAAGTTGTGGTTCCAGTTGCAGAGTTGCTGATTCCACCGAGAGAATGCATGTTGCAACATAATATATTTGTTAGCTATTTAGGAAATACTGAAGAAGACATTAAAATCTCAAAAGTATATCACGAAATCTAGAAACAACAGAAATAGTTTAATGCAGTAAAAGATACTTGTTCTAACATGTAAATCCGTTGTATGAGTGACCGATATTTTTGCTCTTCAGATTGAGCTATAGCACTAAATGAAAATGTCGTAACTCGTAAACATTATACGGAATTCCATACATAACCTTCACGGGCTTCACCTTCTTATTTGAATAATGGAAGGGTTTAGTAAAATAGTAAATGAACTAGGAAAACTCGAAGCTGACATGTTTTAGTTGCTACCTGCGTCCCATTTTAGTTGTGTCCATTAACTTCACACATCTTAAGATTATAAAAACTGTTAGACATTATGCGGAATTCCATAGATCTTCACAGGCTTCACGTCCTTATTTGAATAATGAAAAGTTGAAATGTCTTTTCTTGGCATAAAAAATTAATAAAACCTCAGTTTCTAGCTCGAAGTTGATATGGTTTAAGGACATCCTGAAATGGAAAAGGAACATTTAAAATGGGAAGAATGTTATGCTGTTGAACCATTT
Organism: Pittosporum tobira; assembly: GCA_032359685.1. NCBI lineage: Eukaryota > Viridiplantae > Streptophyta > Magnoliopsida > Apiales > Pittosporaceae > Pittosporum > Pittosporum tobira. The sequence goes on from JAUMHB010025839.1 coordinate 18,573, forward strand.
ACCTGATTTATCAATCAGTTGTTCGTTGTTATGGTCCACATTTGAGGTGTAATTATCTATGCTTCAAATTTATTTTGTTCCTTTATTTGCACTTGGATCTTAGTCCCTTGTTGATTTTAGTTTTTATCCATTATATGATGTCACCAGGTTGTCCGAGCAAAAAAGAAAGACACAGGAATCGTTTATGCATTGAAGATAATGGATAAAAAGTTCATCACTAAGGAAAATAAAACAGCATATGTGAAGCTGGAGCGAATAGTACTTGATCAGTTGGATCATCCTGGCATTGTGCGGTTATTTTTCACATTTCAAGACACTTTTTCCCTATGTAGATACTCTTTGCCCTTGGCTCAATCTTGTTGATACTTTAACAATATATGTTCACATAGGAGATTGTGATTATCAGTAGTATTGCTTATAACTTGAAATTGGTGCATGTGATTGTGTTGTTAAGACATGGCGCTCGAGTCTTGTGAAGGCGGAGAACTCTTTGATCAAATAACCAGGGTGAGTACTGTTCTAACTTGACATTTATTTTCCTTTCAAATGTGACTTTCTTTGTGGAATGGAAGGGTATTATTGGTATATTAGCTGCTATTCTTCACCTAGATTTTTTTTTTATCTCTTTCCTGCCTATTTTGTCAATTTCTGGTGTCCAATATCTAGTGAATCTGTGTCAGTGCAGAAAGGCCGGTTGTCCAAAGATGAAGCTTGTTTTTATGCTGCTGAAGTTGCAGAAGCTCTAGAGTACATTCATAACTTGGGGCTGATACATCGAGATATCAAGGTTCACATCAATTACTACCTTTGTCCCACAATAAATGCCCACCATTGACTTTCAACAGTCAATTGACCAATTTTTAAATCATGATTCGTACAAGTTCAACCTGTAGACGGCGAGGCTAGAATTATGATGAATTTCATTCAATTTACTAACAGTTCAAAGTTCTGTGATTTTCGAACATCAAAATAATTTTTACATTTGAAATTGGTCAATTGGACTTTAGAAAGCCAAAAGTGGACATTTATTCTGTGACGGACTTGGTATTTATTTTGTCTTCTTGACATAAGAAAAATGCTAATACGTTGTTTGAATCGCAGCCAGAAAACCTGTTACTTACTTCTGATGGACATATTAAAATTGCCGACTTTGGGAGCGTAAAGCCTATGCAGGATAGCTCAATAACTGTCCTTCCAAATGCAGCATCAGGTAATTTTATTGAAGTACAATAATTTATCTATCTATCTTTTTTTTGGTTTCTCACCGGGTCCGGGGCTTTCATTTGTCCCGACTAATCCGATTCTTTATTGAACTACAATAATTTATCTATCTATCTATCTATCTTTTTTTTGGTTTCTCACCGGGTCCGGACTTTCATTTGTCCCGACTAATCCGATTCTTTATTGAACTACAATAATTTATCTATCTATCTATCTTTTTTTGGTTTCTCACCGGGTCCGGGGTTTTCATTTGTCCCGACTAATCCGATTCGAGCCGGGTCGGACCCACGGGTTTTGTGGGGGGGGGGGGTGTTGTGAAGCTCTCCCAACAGATCTGCTCCATCAAAGGCTTGAACTCGAGACCTTTGGATGGGGCAATTGACTCCTTTCCATCAGTGCCAAACCATGTTGGTTCTATCTGTCTATCTATCTATTAACTAGGTCTCAGACCCTTAGCTCCATACCTTCTTCTAAACAGTGTTAATGTTTATAATAATAATAATAATAATAATAATAATAAAAAAATAAAAATAAAAATAAAATAAAATAAAAAAAATAAAAAATAATAATAGTTATTATTATTTAATTATAATAGCAAATAAATGAACATCATTCGAGCATGTCTTGAAATATGTCATTATTTTCTCTACAGATGATAAAGCATGCACCTTTGTTGGGACAGCGGCTTATGTCCCTCCAGAAGTTTTAAATTCATCTCCTGCTACTATTGGGTGAGCAACTCTTAGACAGATTTAGGCTTCATTTGGGAGTGTATTGTATTGCGTTGTGGTAGAGTGAATTATTTCTAATAGTAGAGCCTTTAGTGAAAGTAATTTAGAAAATAAAATTGGAAGTGTTTGGTTAAGTAAAGATAAAAGTACTTTTAAAAAATAAAATTAATTAAGTAATTTTTACATTAAACAATTTAATAGAAACTTTCCATATGTATCCAATTATTTTAATTTTTGGTTCCAACGCACTTTAAAAGAACAAATTTTCAGTTTCTACCAAAAGCGCTTTTGAGTCAAAATATCTAGAGCACTTCTAGATAATAACCGAACACCAAAATAATTTATATCTAGACTTAAAAAGTACTTTTAAGTGAACTCAACAAATTCCCAAACGGACTCATTGAAACTAAAATGCAATCTAAAATATGTTGTACTCCCTCTGTTCCAAAAATTGGAGATGTATTTATAAAACAATGACCTTTAAAGAAAACATTAATTTTCCAAACATATTCCTAACATTAATTGGAAATGTAGTAGAATGATATCAAAGTTCTCAATCTATTTAGAATATAATAATGGCGTTTTAGGAATCATGTCACTTAATAGTCTAAAATCTGAAATGTATCTCTAATTTTGAAATGAACTAATAAGTAATAAGGAATTACCATCTCTAGTTTTGGAACGGAGGGAATAATTATATGTAGTCTTCAGCTGAATAATGGCTGCTTTCTATCATGTTAGCTAATTTATAATATCTGACCTTTATTTTATTTTATTTTATTATTTTTTTTTTTAAGGATGACTTAATTTACAATTTTTCTTTCCTGAATATACGTGAACAGAAATGACCTATGGGCACTTGGCTGCACCTTGTACCAAATGCTTTCGGGAACTTCTCCCTTTAAAGATGCAAGCGAATGGCTCATTTTCCAAAGAATTATTGCCAGAGATATCAGATTTCCGAATTACTTTTCTGATGAAGCTAGAGATCTGATTGATCGGTTATTGGTAAGCTATTTTTATCTGAACTACGGCCCGACCCATCTTGCATTTGTGTAGCTTTATCAGCCCTTTATGAATTTTTGGATGAAACTTCATCGATAACAATATCTATTGCAGATAATGCAACTGCTTATGCTGTCTTTTTTATTGAAGTTTTTTTACTGCGACTTACGTGCAACAAATACCGCAGGATATTGATCCCAGCAAAAGACTGGGTGCAGGTCCTGGGGGTTATGTTTCACTGAAGAAGCATCCTTTCTTTAATGGAGTTGACTGGGATAATTTAAGGGCATTACCTCCTCCTAAACTTGCTTTGGAGCAAAAGGTACATGTTTCTTTGTTCTTTAAATTATCTCCCTCTGTCCCAAAAAGAACGACTCAAGTACACTTTTCACCCATATTAAGGGAATCAAGTTAGAGTAGAAAGTATAAATAAGTTTCAGCTCTACTCTTACTTTTGACTCTAATATAATATTTGTTGATCCCAGATTAATACTTTTGAATCATTTTCTTAATATTTCACGTAACTTTTTAAACTTATCATCTGAAATTTTTAGGCTTATTCAAGTGGGAGCGATGATGTACAGGATTCTTCATGGAACCCATCACACATTGGTGATAGTTCAGGAAGACAGACCGATGGAAGTAGTGGCTCTACATCATCTGTAACTAGACTTGCTTCTATTGATTCCTTTGATTCAAAATGGTAATTTCCTGGCTTGTTCTAGACAGATTATCTATTATTTTATCTGCTGCAATCTATCTTCAAATTTTCCCATCTAATCTTGTTTCCTTTTTGACCCTTTCCAGGCAACAATTTTTGGAGCCCGGAGAATCTGTTGTTATGATCTCCATGGTCAAGAAACTACAGAAATTAACAAACAAGAAAGTTCAGCTTATCCTCACCAACAAGCCCAAGTTAATATATGTGGACCCGTCAAAGCTAGTGGTGAAAGGCAATATAATCTGGTCAGATAATCCTAATGAACTTACCATCCAAGTGGTCAGCCCTTCAAATTTCAAGATTTGCACGGTAAGTCCTTTCTTGTCTTTTTCTTGGGTGCATATAATTAATTTATTCTAAGGAGCAGTCCGATTAAAAAATGTTACGGGTCACAAATAACACCAGGGTACTCTGGGAACATTGTGATGGATGTTTCCGTATTGTTCTAAAAATCCTATTAGGCGGCTGCGTCGGCCTTCTACTGCCTCGATTATACCGCCAAGACGCTTTTTGCTATTTTCCTTCTGATGTTTATAAAAGTAAAGTTATTTAGTAATTTTATTACATATACTCCCTCATTCCAAATTATTAGTCTTTTTAGGGTGTTTTATTTATGTCAATTTAACTGTCGTTTGCAACTTTCTAGGAGATTATAACATTTGGTTTCCTAAATTACCCCCTAAATTATCTCAACTTTCCAAAAAATATTTTCCAGTATTCAATCTTTTCTCTCTCTCATAATTAAGATTATGAATTTGACATAACTCTAATTTAGACGTCAAAGAAGAGGTTGTTATATTTTAAGTTGTTCAGCGAGGATATTAATAGAGAGACCTATTTCAACACGATAGTTTAAAACACAAAATCGGCTTTTGAAGTACTCCACTAATTCCATACTACTCCACAGACAAAAGATATCTACCAAGGACAAAGTAGGAATTTATAACATAAATTAATTGCAAAGTTGGAGTGTCAATGCTTATCCTTAAGCTGTGTGCACAACGGCAAAACGTCTAATAATATGGAATGGAGGGAGTATATAATATCACTTTTTTGGTTTCTTCTTCTGCTTATCATTGGAGTTTCGGAGTTAATTTGACTAAACTCCTTTTTATGTAAAGATTAGCTTCTTTATGTGATTTTTGTTTTGCTTTTCTTACTGCGTAATAGGTTTAAAGCTCTACAATTCTTGAAATGAATTTTTGTGCCTTCGGCCTTCGAAGATTTTTTTCTTAGTAATTTTCATGTATAATCTTGAATAATTTAGTCTAGTTTTTTTCATTTATAACGGAACATGAGTGACTGTGTACAAACAGTTTCCCACAGAGTCCTTTATACGACAGCATAAGCTGTAAATAGATGGTGCCCGAGAGAATTGTTTTTTTTCCCTTTTAAATCAGGCCTCTTACTATGAACATTACTTCTCTCTACTTGTCGCTATATCTCATCATCTCAATTGTCTCCCATTGTAAACCTCATCGACCCTCCATGAATTCAGGTCTATAATGTTTAGAGATTTAAAAATAAAAAATGCTTTTAACGCTGAAAAAATACGGTGTAAAGTTTTGATTTTTGGTGTTGATTCTGAATTGTCTTTGTTGGAAACATTGGTTTCCAATCGGAAATAA
>JAUMHB010025850.1:7751-23873 GCA_032359685.1 Pittosporum tobira
ACACTGTCAAATCTTTGTATAAGGTTAAGAATAACTCAATTCTGAATTATTATGAAAAAGATACAACTTTCTGAAGTCGGAACAATTTCCAAAAAAATTGACTTTATAGTGACTCTCAGCAGTCGACTTTGGGCATTTTAAGAAAATACTAAATTATCTCAAATATAGTCATTCTTTTTGTAAAATCACATTAGACTTTCCCAAGTTTGATCATAAAAAGTTTCGTCTATTGAGGCTGAACACATGATTTTATATGAGTTTTCAAATTTGACCCAAAATCAAGATTTTACAGAATTCTTCTGCATACTTTTTCTATCATTTTATAAAAATAGCGGCTTTATTTTCTCAAAAATCTTCTGAATATATGTTAATTATCAAGTTAGCTAAGCTCAAAAAAATTTTTGTGCATAACTCAAACACATATTATTTTATACATATTTTTGAACATATACCACAAATTCCAATTCATCTGTTCCATCAGAAAATTATAGCAGATACTTTTAACAATTTATTAAAATACTAAATAAACTATAAAAATTACTAAAATTGGTGGAAATCATCTAAACTTGTTTAGGTACTTCCAATAATAGTTTGATGTCTATTTTACAAGTCAATTAATTCTGGTACAATTTATGAACAGTAATCCGTAGTCCAAACTTTTTAGATTTTCAACATACAAGAACTTCCTGTGTAACAACCAGCGTATAACTCTTCAACTAAGCTACCAATACTTGTTCTTAATCACATGATCACCATCAATACTCACATACTTAACCATGAAAAGCATAAATCAAAGTTAAAACTTATACATTTCTTGCAAAGTAATGGTTGCCTTTCAATACATACTACCCCTCCTTGGCTTCTTTTGCTTCTAATTACACCAAAATCAGCCCCCCTTCCTATGATCTTTCTCACCTCTGAGCTCTAATGGCCGAGATTAAATGCTTCCTTGGGTTTGATTGATGATTTAGAGAGTATATACAACTTGGATTCAAGCAAAATTTTACAAAATTTTAGTAGTATTTTAAGTTTTCTCTCTTTCTCTCTCTATAATGCCTTCTTTCTTTATCTCTTTGGCTTGCAAAAGAAATGAAGAAGAGCTTTGTCCTCCTCTCCGAATTTCCCAAAGAAAAGAAAAAAAATCATGTTTTTTATCACACAAAAGTTGACACTTTGCTAGGTTAGGTAAATTTTCTATTTTGCCGATCCTTCAAGCCTTGACCCCTCAAGATATTTAGGAGTAATCACTATTAGCTTGACACCTCATAGTTAATTTAGTAATTTCACCTTTTTATTTATAAATTATCATTTCCCCACTCCAAGTTTAAGAAAATTAATTTTAGGTCCCTATTCTTGGAAAATTTGTCCATGCCTTCCTTTTTAGGCTTAGTCTTTCATTTTAACCCCCTATTTGATCATAATTTTACTTAATAACTCTTATTCCTTGGGCCACTTCATTCACAACATTTCGGCCAAAGCGGTTTTTTGGCTTGGACCGTTTTCAAACTTAGTTTTAGTCCATGATCTAAATTCACTTTAATCCAAACTCATTAGTTCACTTACACTCTTACCGATCCATAATTCATTCAAATCTTATTCACTGTTCTTGGTTCGATTCTTACTTAATGGTTTACCAAATAAAATTTCTAGAACTGACCAATTTTGCTTCTCAATCTCAAATTAAGTTCAATATTTTCTTAACTATGTCCAATGCTCAACGAAACTCATTTATACATACTTAAAAGAACTTTTGTATATATTTGTCATCAGGTAAACAACTTGCTAAACTTATACAAATTTGAAATTCAAAAATACATTATATTTACATGACATTCATTTAAAATTTCGAGATCTCACAATTATCCACACTTGTTAATATTCAAATCTTTTCCTTTTGCTCTAGAAATTTCAGCTAGCAAATGCCAATAACATTTTCCTTCTATATAAATTACTCCACATTAGCTGCATTATTATTAAAGTTTACAGGTTCCATCGAATGGCTGAAAGACGCACCTCAACCTCCCAATCTCCTCCTCCTCAGCCACTCCAAGACCGAGTTGCAATCGTCACCGGTAGCTCCCGATGAATGGGCCGAGACATAACTCTCCATGTGGCTTCATTAGGAGCCATGCTCGTCATCAACTACACCTCCAACTCAACTTAAGCCGATCTAGTCGCCGCCCAATTCAACTTATCAACCACCGGACCTCCCTATGCCATCACTGTCCAAGCCGACATCTCCGACACGGCCCAAGTAAAACATCTTTTTGACTTGGCTGAGTCAGCATTCAACTCACCACTCTACATCTTGGTCAACTCAGCGGCTGTAGAAAACTCGAAACACCCGTCAGCTCCCGATACTTCGTTGGTGAATTTCGATAAGACGTTTGGGGTGAACATTAAGGGGGCGTTCTTGTGTTGCAAGGAAGCAGCCAACCGGCTGAAAAAGGTTAAGGGATGGAGGATTATATGCCTGACTATGTCATTACTGGAGTCGCTGAGGCCGGGGTATAGGGCGTACACGGCGTCCAAGGCGGCAGTGGAGGCGATGGTGAAGGAACTTAAGGGGACGGGGATAACAGCAAATTGTGTGGCGCCTGGACCTATAACGACGGACATGTTACTTGACAGAATAAGTGAGACTATGGTGAAGATGATGATCGAGGAGTGCCCGCTTGGACGGCTGGGTAAGACAGATGACGTGGCGCCGACTGTCGGGTTTTTAGCTAGTGATGCAGGGGAATGGGGAGGTTATTCGGGTCAATGGGGGACATGCGTGAACTGGTCGGTGACTAATTATGGAGGTCAAAAATAAGATGCTACTAGTTCGGGTCAATGGGGGATAATTAATACTTTATCTATTTTATTTATATTATAATACTTATTTTTTTTAACGTCTCACATTATTGTAACATATTCAATTTTAAAAATTTAATAATATTAATTGTTTAAATTATCTTTATTTTATCAAATATGGTCAACCATTTCAATCAATATTATCTTATTTTAAATTATTATATCAATATTATCCCCCACCACTTTAACTACTACTTCACTATTTTCCTATTTGAATAATAATATAAATCATTATTCTCATATTTAAAATTATAATATCAAATATATTTATTAAACTCAGTACAAAATCAAACTGTTACAAATTAACTGGGACGAATAGAGTATAAGACACTAGTAATTAAAGTAGATTTCATGTCTTTATATATTTGCATTATGAATATGTAATGACGTCATATTTACTTTTAGTTGTTTTCGCTTGCCTATAGAAAAAAAAAATTAGGCTAATTTGGAATGTGATTTAGTGAATCAATTTAACTTATTCTTATTTTTAATCCTTACTTAAAATTTATGTATTCTTTTACTTTTAGAAAACATAAGCATGTTCTTATGTTTTAGATTATATTTTCCAGAATAAAAATTTAACCCATTGATAATTTATACGAGTATGGTAATAACATCATTGAGCACCTCACCAAACACTCTTAATTTTATTCAAAATAAATAATGTGATACGATCTTAATGTTAGTTATGTATACATTGTTAATACGGAACATTAATAATCCGTCTTTTGTAGATATAAAAAGAAGTACAAGTAATATATTTTTCAAAAAAATTAAAATAAATTTTGTGTTGCTCATTTTTCTTTACCTAGTTCAAGATTATTTGACTGATCCTTCATTTCTTCGAAAACAACAAAATTTTACAACTTGTTTTCATGATAATATAGATAAAATAATTAGGAGTATAAATTAATATTATAAAATTCATTAGGTGGATATATTTGGTAGCATGGATGTCTAAAACACATGAGAGAATTATTCGAGAGAACTAATCGTTATCATACTCAATCTTTTTAACAAATATTCAAAAATTTATTGTTTTGTTAAAATTTCGTTAAAAATAGTCAAACGAATACTCGTTTAGAATATTGATATTTATTATATTACATCTTTTCCACAAATCATTGTTCTATAAATTTTTTGACACTCACAATATGAACACAAGTTGTTACACTAGTGTTTCCTTAGTAATTAGGTAGTTGACGGTGCTAGTAGTTTCCTTTGCAACAGTTATACTTAGGTAGCTGACGAGGTACGTTTCAATTAAAATAAGACCAAGTCTGAAATAATGCAATCAAAGCGACGTCGTCTCCTCCAAATTTAGTTGTCTCCCTCCCGTCCAATTACTCCCTTTTCAAACCGCGTAAGCCCTAATTAGAGCAATACCCAATTCAATCCAGAAACATGGCAATTGCAAGAACCGGAGTTTTTGTTGACGATTACTTGGAATGTAAGTAACTTTCTCCTCCAATTTACCATCTATTTATTTATTTAAAATATTATTACTAGCGTTTATTTCAATTTTGTAAAATAGACGCAAGCACATTACCCGCGGAGCTCCAGAGGCTGCTCAATACCATCAGAGAACTCGATAATCGTTCCCAGAGTATTACCTTTTCTCACTTAATAGTATTACGTTTTGATTTATTTATTTGTTTGTCAAAAAGTTTTGATTTTTCTGTTAATTTCATTGATACATAAATTAGAATAAAAAATACAAGAATGTAATCTTATAAATGTGTTTTCTAAAAATAATCTAATAAATGATATTTTGGATTGTTTGGGAGTTGAATAATGCTAAATGGTATTAAATTTTAGTGCCTTATGTGTCGTGAATTTTGATATTATGTCCCACGCAAATTATGACTTCAGTTGACCAATTTAGAAATTCAAAATTAAGAATATTTATTTTGGTTTTCGTAATCACAAACGTTCGGATTTGTAGTATATTTGATGTACTCCTTATTGTGGTCATAATATCACTGTCCATATGATAGGTCTTACAATTTATTGATTTGAAAGTTTGTCAAATTGACCTTAAAAGTCACACGTGGACATTTATTGTGGGATGAATGTAGTATTACTTGACTTTATTAAATGATCCAATCATAAGTAATGTAATCAACCAACATAATACTTGCACATCATCTGATACCCCATTTCAGACGCATAGCATTTCTCTTGTGATTTTATGAAAGGAAAGAAAAGAAATGACCAATGGACCTTTGGTCCAGTGGTATAAGCTCTCCCTTTCTATGGCAACGGGGGAGAGTCCGAGCCCTGGCTGCAGCAGCTGCCAGCATCAGTGGATGCAAGCTCTGAGTTGCAGTGGGGTGGGGTTTAGGGCACAGCTTCTGTTCGTTTCTTCTCTTTCTTTCATTTTCTTGTGTAAGAAACTTACGACAACAGAAATGAACAGAGAAGTAAAATTCTCTTCATTTTTTTCTTTTTTCTTTTTTATGCATTCTAAAACTCACAAACAGTGTTAAAAAAGCAGCCTTAATGAGCATATATGGATTTATTTATTTATACTAATAAAACAGGTAAAGATAAAACGTTAAGTTAATCTAATATAAAGTTAATAAAAATCCAATAATTTTTAAAATTAGATTTCCTTTTTCCGAGTTACAAACATACCCTAAGTTATGTAATTTGTTGGTGAAAGCTATGATAAATCAGACGAGGCAGCAGACAAACTACTGCTTGGGATTGGTTTCTCAAATCTCAAAGAAAGGGAATTATGAAGAAGACGATGCAACTTTGAGAAAGGAGATCGAGGGGAGTCAGGATAATGCTTTGAGCCTCTGTACTGAGAAGGTCTTGTTGGCACGGCAAGCTTATGACCTTGTGAGTTTTTCTTCCCACCCTTTCAAAATTATTGACTTATTGTAGAAAGATCGTTTTTTGTGAAGTAAGTATTGTGTAAACCAAATGCTTCAGTTTTTTGGAATTCATTGCAATACGCATGTGGATATGTGATAAGTTTGTTCAAATAAATGGAGCTTTTGAAGTGCAAAGCATCTAATAGGATGAACAGGTTGTCTGAAGCCCAAGTGATTGAGTTCAAAGCAAGATGTTATCTAAAACCTTATTTGATTTCTATTTTTATCGTAATGAAGGCATTTAATTCAATTCTCATGTTAATTTTGTCACATGTTATTTAATGTTCAAATCCACCTGCTGAAGTGAATAATGTTGTGGCTAAAGCTGCAGTTTTCAAAATACTATTCATTAAAGAGGAAAAGGTAGATACACTATGATGTATCATGTAGGATACATCATAGTGAAAATTACATTATATTGTAAGACCAAACGACGTCGTTTTGCAGAAAAATAAAAATAAAAGATACACTATGATGTATCTACCTTGCCCCCTTCATTAAATTATGAGGTTTTCTTTTCTTTTTTTTTTTAATTTTTAAAATATATGTTTATTTTTTTAACTTTTATCAGTTGTTTCTTGATTTCCCCTTCCATCTCATAAATAGGCTCTCAGAAAATGCGACAAGATTTTTGTGTCATGGTATTCTTTTGGTCATAAACCACGGGAATATAAAACAGTGAATATTTCACACTGAGTGTAACTCTAATGCTTTCATGCACCCCTATTTTCTTTCAGATAGATAGCCATGTAAAGCGTCTCGATGAGGATCTGACCAACTTTGCGGAAGATCTTAAGCAAGGTTTAGTAATGGCTTCTTGGAGTACCTTCTTGTGTTGTAGCGTTATACGGAGTATATACAATGGGTTCTATGTACAATGTAAATATCTCGCAAGGCAATATAAGTTTATTTTAGTTCATAATGGAATGAAAATTACCAGTTAATAGGCGACTTAAGTTTATTTAAATTTATTATGCACTATGATTTTTTTTTATTTGTTTAAATGTCAACTAATCACCAGAAACATTAGCTGCTGCAGTTTTGTTATTACTGCCACTCTATATTAATGAACCATCAAGTTAACAGTTAACCGGTTATTGAATTAAGTTTACAAAATACGTACAAGCTGGCAATTTATGTTTTTGCTTTGCAATTATGTGCAGAGGGAAAATTACCACCAGATGAGCCTCCAATCCTTCCCCCATTACCTTTAGTCCCCAAAAGTGAAAAACGCAGACCAATTTATGGAACACCTCCATCAAAGAGGCTTGATTACAGAGATTTTGAGCTTATGCCTCCTCCAGGCAGCTTTAAGAAGGATTATGCCCCTATAGAAATTGATCAACCAATTGACCCTAACGAACCGACCTACTGCGTCTGTCATCAGGTTCTGGCTTCCATTCCACATTACGTTTTACCTCTGTTGATCTAGTGAGCTACGTTTACCAACTTACAGTTATTCTTTTCATCTTTCAGGTATCTTTCGGAGATATGATTGCCTGTGACAATGAAAATGTAAGCTCCTTTCACTATCACTTTTGGGCTTTGGGGATAGCATTCCAATCTAGGCTTCAAAACATGATAAAACAGTACAAGGATGCTACTGTAAACTTGGGTTGGAAACAATAGAAATCACTGAAGGCTTGGTGTGAAAATGGAAAAGTGTTTTGGATGTATAGAATGTGCTCCAATTTTATTAGCATCTGTTTGTAAATACGTATTTAATTCGAAAAGTAATTTTCAAAGGCAACTCCATTTTGGTGTGACTTGTAGCCTTCACAAAATATTTTTCACTTAATTCCAAATACTCTCTGATGGTAAAAATTGTTCAAATCAACCAATTATAATTGAACCTTTGATTTATCACTCCCTCTATCCACAACATTGTAGAGAACTGGCTGTGTAAAAAGCAGGCAAGACTGCCACTAGTAAAAGAAATAATTACTGCTAGTTATTCTAGTTTTACCCATATTGGAAGGATGGAATTTGAAACGATCTTTATTTTTAGCTGCAGGAATTCAAAATTATGAAGAGAAATTTAAACAAAAAAACGTTTTCTCCTTTTGTACTGACTGAGTAGTTAACTTTTGCTTAGCATTTTATTTGTTTTTTTATATATGTTGTTTTGACAGTGCCAAGGAGGTGAATGGTTCCATTACCAGTGTGTTGGCCTTACCCCAGAGACGAGATTCAAAGGGAAGTGGTATTGTCCAACCTGCAGGCAACTACTTCAGTAGTTACGCACATTATGTTATCAAACGCTTCTCATCGACATTGGTGTATTGCTCCTCCACATATAGAAATAAAAAAGTTTGACTTCAATTCTTGAGATGATGTCTTCTTCACTACTTGTGGGAGAGTCCTAACGATGGTTGATATCCGTCTTGATCTTGTACTGGATGCTGAAATGGTGATTCTCTCTCTCACTTATTATTTATGGTAGATAAATTTTACAGATTGCCTATGAAGCCCCAAGTTCATACGGATTTTTTGTATTACTTGTGAAGGTTAAACGAAAAAAAAAAAACAAAGCATTTTTCGATAGATGATACTTGAAGGTTCAAAAAAAAGAAAAAAGTGAGGACTAGTTTATTCGTTGAAGAGGGGGTGGGATCTGAAAGAAAAAAGATTGTGAATTGTTTTCTCAAATAATTAGATCATGGCTTCTTCAAATAATGTTATTCACAGAGTATGTTGACACTACCTGATTAATATTTTACACAAATTTAGGTACTTTAATAATGTGTCTGTTACATTAATAGATCTGTTTAATTTAATGAAGGTGGGAGATATACACTACTGCTAAGCTGCTAGTTCAGTTTAGTTTGATACTATTAATTTAGTAGTGGGCTGGGAGAAGAGTATTATCCCACAGTATAATGAGATGTATAGAAGAATATACTTGAATATAAATTGTGCTTTAAACTTTGAGTTATTTCGATGGAAGTTGTGGAGGCTACAAAATGGAGGGTTTTTGAAATCATTTCTTCCTCTCCTTTTGAGATACAAATTTGATTATGGGGACTTCATAGATGGTGGTGGGATTGGTGGTGATGGCAGCTCCTATAGTAGTGATTAGTGAAGAAGAGAATGAATATGAGAGGGAGAGGAGGAGCAAGAAAATCAGTAGGTAAGTATTGTCACAATAAAATTAGACTAATTTAGTTTTTGAAAATAAATTTTGGATACAGTGGTTAATGCGTGCGGCGTTGACTCTGATTTAGGCTAATTAGACTGTTGTAAATTAAAATTATGTTGTTTGAGCAACTCGTTAGGTCACCAACATAATATTTGAATTTTTAAAAAATCAAAAGAATCAATCAAATTTTTTTTAATAATATCATATTTAAAATATTTTTGTATAATTTCAAATTAATTTTAAGAAAATAAAATAAATAATAATTTGAATATAATTTTTTTTTTAAAAAAAAAAAAGAACAGAGAGAGAAGGCATTATGTAATTCATATTTTAAAAAGGCTCAAATTTTACAGAGTAGCACAAGTTTAATTGGAATCCATACAAAAACTTGCTTTACATATTTTCTTTTTCTTAATGTATTCACAAAATCAACAATTAAGTGTACACTCTGATATATGGCTCGCGCCTCGAGGCACTGTTGTCGAATACATTTGACTTTTGGACAAGAGAACATTACTATATGCCTGACGTGTCCAGAAATAGAAGCGGGAAATGCGGATTAGTTTTTTCCTCCAAATAAATTACGAAATTTTGACGATAATGACAAACCTAACCTCCTACCACCATCAAATTACATAATCGATTCCTTTTTAGTTTTTGACTAAATGAGTATCATGATACTCTGTTAAATAAAGTTCAGTCACAGTTAAAATTTTATCCCCACCAAAACATATTTAAAAAATGGCATGCAAGATTAATAAACATAAAATTGATCTTATATGTTGATTTTTAAGTTCGAGATTACAAACAAAGATTAAATCAATGCATAGTACTAGTAGAGTAATGATATATTCTTCAACAAATTGTTGTTCAAAATCACATGTTCAACAATTATATGATATGTAATAAAATCGATCCACAATATTTTTTTTAATTTTTTTTTGTGAAATATATTGTGTGATATCCTGATCGATTTTAGAAGATAAACCAATTTTGATAATAGTATGAGTTCTTATAATCATAGTAATACTCATGCAATTACTTAATATTATAAAGGTATTCTATAATTTTACAATTTTTTTTTATTTGTTTCATATTTATGTGGTACTCATTCCTATTATTAAACTACTCTTTGAGAAAATATTTCTTTTTATTAACTATTTTAATAGTGTATTTTATAATTTTATTTAAGGAGTTCACGGAAACTCAAGGACTTTTGACCATTTTTCGGTCCTTAACAATTGTGATTTAAGGCTCATTGTATAATTGTTAAAACAATCAGTACAAAACTATTAGACTGAAAATTAACCTAACAACTGTGAGCTCTCTTTTTAATTTTTTTTTTCTTAAAACAATAATAAAACTCACTCAGTATAAGGAGACACGAAATAATATTTTTAAAGGATAATAAAGTAGGGGCAGAACTGTCCAAAAGAAAAGTGTGAGTTCAAGGGTGGATAGCGGTGGCATTTAAGACAAAGATTTGAAAACGGAATCTACCCTCCGAATTCCGCGACTCAAATACGGAAACTAATCAGACAGCTGAGCTTACTACTTACTACGGTGCACAAAAGACAAATACTCTCATCAAATACATTTCAATAAACTTGAATCTGAAACCCCCATACTATTTAACTAATCTGTTCATTTCCCAATTTTTGAAACTTCATTTTCTCTCTCTATATCTCTGAAAAAAATTCACGTATAACAAGAAGAAAGATTAAGAACCAGGTAGCACAGAGGTTTGATTCACAGAAAAGGTAAGATTTTTATTTTATTTTCTTTAATATTATTGACAAATCTTGAAATAATGTACTATGTAGCATCACTTGTCAAGTTCCTACTCTTCAATTAGACCTATTTTACATCCCTCTTTTATGTTTCAGTCTTTCCTTTGAGCAAACCCTATTGAGAACATTGCCATCTTCTCAATTACTCATGATTAAAAATTAAATCTTGATAATTTTGCTAGGAAGTAATTAAACCTTAAAGATCCTTGAAGCTGAATTTGTCAATTTGCAATTTTTTATGTGATTCATATTGCATTTTGAAATCTGAGACACTCAGTGTTCGATCTACTTGCTTGTGTTTGGGTATTGATGGATAAATCTACTGTTCCACAATAATAAAATTGCAGACTCATCAGGCAAATTAATTATTATCTCCACTAATTGTTTTTTTTTGTTTTTTTGTTAAATTACTCGTGTTGACAACATCTACACTTTCTTAGTGCTAAAATTTAGATATCTGTAGCAAGTATTGTAATTTCCCTAATTTATACTATCTTTGTATGTCCTAAATCAGTTTAACTAATGGGGAGAAGTCTTGGACCAGTGCTACGGCAAGAACTGGAAAATCTTGATAAGGATGCTGATAGTAGAAAATCAGCTATGAAAGCATTGAAGTCTTATGTGAAAGACTTGGATTCAAAGGCAATTCCGATCTTTCTTGCTCAGGTTTCTGAGAGCAAAGAAAATGGTTCCACATCTGGGGAATTTACAATTTCCCTCTATGAAGTTCTTGCTCGTGTCCATGGCCCTAAAATCGTCCCTCAGATTGATAACATCATGACCACCATTATCAATACCTTAACTTCAAGTGCAGGGTCATTTGCTCTTCATCAGGCTTGCTCAAAAGTAGTTCCTGCAATTGCAAGATATGGCATTGACCCGACAACTCCAGAAGACAAGAAAAGGTGTATAATTCACTCTCTTTGTAAGCCTCTTTCAGATTCCCTTTTGGCTAGCCAAGAGAATTTATCTTCTGGATCTGCCCTTTGCTTGAAGGCACTGGTGGACTCGGATAATTGGCGATTTGCATCTAGTGAGATGGTTAATGAGGTTTGTCAAAGAGTTGCTGGGGCTCTAGAGAAGCCCATGCAAACGAATTCTCATATTGGACTAGTTATGGCTCTGGCTAAGAATAATAGTCTTGTTGTTGAAGCATATGCAAGACTTCTGATACAATCAGGATTAAGGATTTTGGATGCTGGGGTTGTGGAAGGAAATTCTCAGAAAAGGCTTTCCGCAATTCAAATGGTGAATTTTCTGATGAAGTGTTTGGATCCGAAGAGCTTATTCTCGGAGCTAGGGTTGATAATGGAGGAGATGGAGAATTGTCGGTCTGATCAGATGGCCTATGTTAAAGGGGCTGCTTTTGAAGCATTAGAAACAGCCAAAAAGATCGTGACTGATAAAGGATCAAGATTTGAAAGGGAAATAGGTTCGATCACTGGTTCAAATTTTAGCACGAGAGATAACTGCCGGAGGGGAAATTTGAGTGGGGCCGGAGATCAGTCACCTATACCTACATCACCTGAATCACAGACTGTTAATTCTTTTGCTGGATATGATTCTTTCATTGAGTCACCGTTCTCAAACAGTTATGCCTCTGCAGACTTGGATTATGACCGAGCGAGTGTAAACAGGAAACTTTGGAGACAATTTGAGATCTGTGGTGTTGATGTATCTCTCAAAGATGGGCTCTTTTCTGAGGATACTCCTCGAAGTGTCATTGAAAATTATGAACATGACGAATTTTCTGAAAACAGGGAAGACTATAAAAATGGGTTTGCAGGGTTTTTGCAGGGAAGCCCAAGAAATGGAGGCATGAGAAGCACTACTCCTAGTCCTCGGGTACATTCTTGTAATACTTCATTATTGCTTATCTGAATACTTTTTATACCATGTCAGTTCAAAATTTTGGAACATTTTTGACTTTTTGCAAGTCAGTTTGAAGTATTTTCAAATTCAATATTGATAGGAATGCATTGGAGTATAGTCAATGCAATCTCGAATATTACTATTAATTACAAAAAATGGTTTCATCAAAACTCAAATGGACTCATGGAATCTGTAAAAATTTGACCTTTGAAAGACAGACTTGCTCTTATATTTTGGAATAGAAGGAATATCGAATAGAAACTGTTATGGGGTTGGATTACAATGGTAAACCTTAGAAGTTGAAAAGGGACATTTAGGATCTGTTTCCATTTTCCATGCTAGATTTTGAAACTAAAATAATATGAAAATTCTTCTAGCCAGTATTGTTGCTAAAAATAAATAACTATTATTATGCAATTATTGGTGATAAAATAAAAATATCTTCACTTATCTGTGGTACTGATAGTCCAATGAAATTTGCTCCACTTGTTACTTGATACTAATTCTAGTAGTTGCACATTTTTCGTTCCACTCCTTTTGTGCTTCAGAGGTCACGATCTCACATCAATGTTGACAATGTCAAAATATTTACAACTCCAAGAAAGCTGATCTCCTCGCTTCAAGATCCAAACAGTGGGAACTCAGAAGTCTCTGAGAAGCAAACTAAAAGGTTTAGAAGCCCTTACGTAAGCAAATGTGAGTTGAGTCCTGCATCAAAGTATGATAGAAATGGCTTTTCACATCATCCTGCGACAAAGCATCATCAAAATGGTTTCTTGCGTAATGTGAACCATGATCTAAAATGTAACGGGAAATTGCCTCTCGGTGGTGATGAAGAGTTTCATGGCAGTTCAGAATCAGTTTCGTCATCAGGACATGTACCTATTGTAGCTGATGCCCTGGTGTCCCAAAAGTTGGTTGCCAATAGTAAAACCGAATCAGTAACAATCAAAGTTCAGAAAGATTATCAAAGGTTTGCTCTAAGCATGGCTTGCAGCCTCTTTATCGTATTATTTGCAGCTTTTGGTTGTTGGTTGTGGATTGGTGGTGATCAGGATGAAGGTTATAATCTTCTCCCCACCTAATATCACTTCTGATGTACTATAATCAAATTTTGGTTTTGATTATGGTTAGATACCTTGGAATATCGTAGTTATCTTATCGAGAAGTTTAAGTGCATTATTTATTGTAGCCTTGTAAGCATTAGGGATCATCCTACTTGCGACGTGGGTGTTCTCTTCATGAATGGATTCATCTTTGAGAATTATTTAACCATATACAGATGTTTCGATTTTATTTTCTTAATCAAGTCGATATTGTTTGATCTGTTTTGGATTACTGAACATGAGTATATTCTGGAAGAATTTCACATTTGTGCAGAAATTGATTTCTTACAAACATGTATGAAATTGATTTCAGTTTATTTGAATGATCTTCCTCACATGTACAGATAAACTGAGACATTCTTCAAAAATACAACATGATTTATAGATTAGGGTTGTGTAAATGCTGCGCAGCTCTCCATTCACTTTCAGGAGCCACAGTTATCGGTTCAAGCAATGCTGATTGGCCTATACATATATAAGCATACTTGCCGTACCATTTATGGCTTGAGCCAGGACTGAACATGTAAAGCTCTTCAAACCCTTCTCTCCCTACTGAAATCGAGTTTCTTTTACCCTGTTCAACGGAACAAAAACAGATAATTATTAAAAGCTTAACTAGATCTTGAAATGTCAACACTTTTTTTTTCTTTTTTTTTTTTCTCTTTTTTAAAAGAAAAAATTGTTTTGCAATTTTTGTGGAAATCTTCTTTTTTTTTTTTCCCTCTTCCAATTTTTAAGTTTATGTTTATAGGATTTAATGTCATAGATAAAGTACCCTGTCAAGGACTGTAAAGCTCCTAGGCGCGCTGGTGTAAATTCTGCTCATTTCTTCTATTAACTGCTTATTATTATCATCTTCTTCACCCTCCAATTCTTCTTGGCTCTCACTTTCCATGACTTCCGTATCATCAGCATCGTTTTGATTTCTTGAATCCCAGCTGGCAAAAAATTCTTTAAATGCCATAGAGCCCGACAATTTACCCGAAGCTAGATTCTTTCTCTTGTTAAAGTCCGGAGGAATTATGCTGAAATTTGAAGAAACTGGTGGCCGGGTGAAGAAATTTGATCTTTCTAGTCCAAGTGCATAAGTTGCTTCCGGTGTGCTTACTGCCAGATGGCTCACCACAGAGCCCATCAGGTGGATCGACAAAGTGTTTGAGTTAGTGAATACAAGCTCTGAGCTTAAGACATCTTCGCGCAGAGTGACAATATGTTTAACTTCGAGCTTACTCTCCCGGTCGCTGCTAATCAATTCGACCTGCACTTGTTTGTGTAAGAACACGAAAAACAAGGGAGAAAGGAAACTAATTCTGTTTGTGAGTTTTAAAGTGGGCAAAAAGTAAAGGAATGGAGAGAAAACTTTGAGTGAATTTCTAAGACAATAGAAATGGACAAAAAACTTGTTTACTTGTCCTGTCAAAATTTTCTATTCAAACGTGACAGGAGAAAAGAAGAGAACAAGAAAGAATACTTTGTAGTTCCCTTTATTATCATCTGTTTTTAACATAACAAATAATTTACACATTTCTTTTATAAACTCATATACGATGCAAAAGAAAATCTTACTTTTCTATTATACCCTTTTCCTCTAAACTCAGGCATGGTAAACTGGAGTAGCTATGCATAAAGAAAACAAGGGTCCCACAAATAGAAGGGGAGAGTCGTGCACAGTGGTGGGCGAAGGCAAAATAGAAGTTTCATTATAGACTGCAGAATCACAATATCCAAAAGAAATAACCATACAAAATTGACATGTAGTTAATCAACAGACCTGAATGAATTCTTCAGGACTTCCCCTAACATCAAGTAGAGCCCAAGAACTCGGAGACCATGACGCACCTCTATCACTTTCGCACCTGAAAGCTAAGGACACCCCACCTTGAACGACGGCATCACCAGTCTCGCCCTCCGAGACTAACGTGTGGAGCAGTTCAAGCAAGCCCCCGTGCCACATGGGCGCCTTGTAAGACGTGATTAAGCCACTTGGCAGCATCAGACTGGCTAAGCTCCCATTGTCCAGTTTCAACTTGACTACGCAGCTGTCGCTGATACTTGAGAAGCTGACTCCATAGCCGTTGAATTCTGTTTCCAAATAGTCAACGTTGTCAGGTGGATATGGAATTGAAGCTACCGAAGGTAACTGAAAATCCCTTTTATGGTGGTTACCCCATCGGCTTGGACTCGAAGGAAGACAAGGATGTAACGAAACAAGTTTAGTGATAGGATTTGTGGGGGAGAGAGCAATGAGGTTAGGGGAGAAGAGAGAATTGTAAACCATGGCCATGGTAACTATTCTTTTTTTACAGCGCTATGTATGCATGTCCACAGAGAGAAGACACTGCATACGCTTCACAATAATGATGCCCATATTTGGATAACCTGACTAATATGTATGGTTGGTCGTCATTGAAGAATTATTAGATATTTTGTGGTATTATCATCTCTCTATCTTCTGGCAGTTTTACCTCTTTTTTTTT
>JAUMHB010025861.1:0-23866 GCA_032359685.1 Pittosporum tobira
AAAATTTGAATATTCCGGCCAAAATTGAAATTGAACTCGTCGGAAGATTTAATTTCAAAAAATGTACGAACATTGATATTTGATTTAAATTTTTTTTTTCAGGGTTCATTGTCTAACAACACAATGTTATATTTTGGCGAAAACTATGTCTCTTTTTGTTGACTAGTGTTTTGCTACTAAGATTATTCAATTTTGTTCATGTTTGGATTCTAACAATGGTTTGGCTGTACAAGCCTCTAATCTGGTCTAACTTTGGCTCTGAAACGATCTGGCAAAATTGAACACACACACACACTTATAAACTGGTAAATCCTGGTTTGAGCACATACAACATTTAAAATACACATAGTAAAAAATATTGAAAACGCGAAAATTTGGGCTCTTTAAGAAAACTACAGCAACACTTCGTGTTTCTTGTCGAATATCCTGCTTAGGGTGCCTAAAACTTTGTCCTATACTCTAAAACAACTGAATAGAGAACCACTTACCTGCTAAATAACATGTTTATAGTAGGGAGATCGAGTGACCCCCAAAGAGACAATTCACTTCCTTCATTGTTCATAAAAGACGAAGAAGATGAAGTGGATGCTACTAGATTGGTCAAAATTTCGTGTTCATGATTTTGTCCCACCATTTTTTCGCCTTCATTGTCTTTCTATTCTTGATCAGTCTTATTACAATTGGGGTAGATGTTGGAAAACTGTACTGATGTTTCCCCATAATCATGCCCATGATTCAGCATTAAACACTCGGATATCCCATTTAGCGCGTAAAGAGAAGCAGAAAAGTTCCGTTCGTACTTCATTATTTTCATTGCTTCTGTCAGCATTGATGGATCATCATCTCCAAAATTCTCCTGTTCTATCAGCTCCCTAATCTGTTCCGCAATCTCAAATGCTGAATAACATAAAGTATTTGATCCAACATTATCCAGAAACTGAAAATCGATGACCCCCGAATCACTTTCTTGATCAATTTTTCTCTCTCCCTCTTCAATCTGACTTTCCTCATTCAAAACTGGATCAACATTAATCCAATTATCATCCAATTCAAAATCTTTATTATCCCCATCAAAGTTTAATCCCATATCAGCACTGATATTATTATTGGTAGTAGCGTCACTACTTGCATTAGTACTACTGATGTTGTCCATGTCAAAAAAGTTTTCAAATTGAATGTCGTCTAATTCTGATATTTCTTGGCTCTTTTGTGAAGAGGCAGCAAAAGCAGAAGCGTTATTTCTTGCTTTGAGCCGAAGGAGGAGAAGATTCGTAATCTTCGAGGAAAGTGCTGGCGTGGAATTAGAAGAAGGGTAACAAGGCGGCCAAAAATTCGTACGTGTATTTGATCCGCGGAGCAAGCAAGCTGCCTCATCATAAGCTCTAGCAGCTTCCTCAGCAGTATCAAATGTGCCTAGCCAGACTCTTATTTTCTGAACCGTATCTTTTATCTCGGCCACCCATCGGCCCGAGGGCCGTTGGCGGACCCCAAGATAACGTTTTCTACCTTGTCGAACGTTCAACACCTGATCCAAACTCATTTCTCCATTAAAACCATCTGTTTTCTCTTCTTTTCCCTCACAAGTCTTTCTCTTTCCCATCATCTGGTAAGAGGTTTGGTACATGGAGACTTATTTTGGCTTGCTGTTTATGAGGGTACATGCACATATATATATATATAGACTACAGTACTAGATATGTACACTTGTGTACTTAATATGAGTGAGAAGTAGGAGATGAATGCTGCCAAATCAGAGAAGTTTGCTTCAAAATGATCATTAGTAATTGTTTCAACATCTTTGTTGTATGTGGATTTCGGCTATGGCACTAATTCCATATTGGAGTATTTTATTTTCTTCCTTTTCTCTTGTTGAAAAATAAAATCTATGATTGAGAAGTGAAATATTCTTTGACTAAGTCAGATTTCGGGAAGCTATTCCTGAAATTGGACTGCCTAAAATTTGCAGGGAATATCTAGTGTAACTAGCCAAAAGGCAACAAGAACATGGAGTAATATTTTTGTAAATTAATTTACCAAATTCTTGTAACAATCGAGTATACTTTAGAATTACTCCTCTATCCGTCTCATAAAAATTGCAACACTTTTTTTTTTTTGGAAATCTCATAAAAATTATAATTTTTTATGAAAAGTTTAATAATGTAAATTGTCTAAATTATCATTACTTTATCAAATATGGTTCACCACTTCAATTATTATTTCTCTATTTAAAATTATAATATTAATATTATACCCCACCACTTCAATCACTATTTTTCTTTTTAAAGTTATATTATTACTACTTCTAACACAATTTCTCTTTTTAAAATTATAATATCAAACAAATTTTTTAAATTCTATAAAAAATAAAAATATTTTAATATTTTCAAAACGGATAAAGTATATGAGTAATTCAAATATTTACCATAAAGGGAGTGATATGTCCGCTCTATTTTTTTTTTAGCCGTTGCACTACGTTGTAATATTTAAAACTATACCCTTGTCTTCTTCACAGAAACATTAAAATTTTTGATCTCGGCGAGGCCACGGTATGCAAAAGCCAACAAAGCTGACACTAATTACAATATCATGTCTTGAAGTTTATAGTATGATTGTTTTACCGTGCATCTGGTAATTAATATTTTAAATAATTTGTTTTCAATATAACATTCGAGTTTTTACTACTGTTTTAAAAATCTCAATTCAATTCTAATTAATCTTTGAATTAATTGTATAAAGTCTTCTAACATTTATGTAAATTAGACACTTGAGATCGATTATTTTTCGTTTATGTCTAATTAGTATCTAATTATGACTGTTTAAACGTTAAATTCTTTATCTACCGCTTGAATCCGCTTATCGATTTTTATAATACTAGTTTTTACATAGTTATTAGCCAAGAAACAGTGACATTACCTTGTAAGTGGCTGATGTGACGCAGCGAAACTAGGAAAATTAACAGGTTCGAAGAGCACAAAGAAAGAGATTAAGCTAATTAATTAATTAAGCCCAGTAGTCACAATCTCCCTCGTGTTTGTTTTTTCTCTTGTTATTTCACACTTTGAAATGATCACCCATCGCCAGCATATCACTAAAATAATGCAGGTAAACCATGCTTGATCTCGACCACCCTGGAATTTTAGATATGAATATGATGCACACAAATGACAAGAGGGACCACGTGGAGTTTCATCATGAGATGTGAACGGGCTGGAATAGTGAGCTCCAACATCACTAGTGCTTGAATAAATTCGTATACGTCCTTTATTTAAAACTTTAGCAATGAATTTTTTCTGATACTACCGTATAATTACTACCTATTTTATTTTAAAATTAAGGATATTTTTAAAAATGGTGATTTTTATTAAGTCTTACAATAGATACAAATGATTTAGGCTCAATTCAAAATCATTCGACTAAAAGTTTTATTCGAGTTCGATTCGAAATATTAACAAGTAGAATACGAGCATATTTTAAAGTTCGATTAATTATTCAGACTTTATTAAATTATTTTTTTTATTAATATTCGATGTAACTAGTTCGAAAATTTTAAATTAATCCGGCTCGATTCGTCTTCCTGCTCAATTTGATAGTTAAACGAGTCATACATGAACTTTATTTCAAGCTCGATAAATTATACAAGTAGAATCTGAGCAAGTCATACTCAACTTGATTCGATTCGTTTTCAATCTTAATTTTTATAAATAATTTTTTGCTTATAATATTATCCCAAAAAATACCATGATAAAGATGGAGAAGGCGGCTTAAGTGGGTGTCGAATGGGTAAAAATTGGCAATAACACATAAAAATAAGCTATAAAATTTCATTGATATATGTATTATGATATTTTTCTTAAGATAAATTTTTTTATATTTGTGATTTTGTTTTTAGAACGGAGAGAGTATAAACTACTAACAAACAAATATTAAGACTTAAGTGTGAATTTTATGAGAAAGCATGAAGTAAGAGGTGAGAAGAATATGGGGTGAAATAATTTTTTTTTTTATTATTATTTTAACATCTAAATGTATATTTAATTTTTAAATTAAAATTTATATTTTTTAATTTTAGAACAAATAAAATATAATATTATATGATGTGTATTAAAAGTGATGGCGAAGGTTTTACACACCGTTCGTTAGTTTGGAAGTCAAAAATGAAAGGAAAAGGATAGAGTATAAAGTCAATAAGTCAAAACAATACAGAAGAAAAATAACTAAATAATTAGAAACAGAAAACAAAAAAATAGGCAAAGGGAACTTGAAGTGAGCCCAGCCCACAATTTGAAAAAGCCCAATTGTATCTTTCTTCCCTGGAAAACAGCCCAATTGATTAACTACTATGCTTCCTCTGTAACTCGTTGGTGAAAGTGAGCAGACCACCAGCCAACGGATTTCAATCCATTTCGACTCATCAAGAATAAAGCTGCTATCTTTACTCAAGTATGAATTATGTTCATCATTTATCTTTCAATCTTTGTGTTTGCAATCATAAGAATGACTATTAATGGAGATTCGGGTTCTTTTTATTGGAATTTGACATGTTTCTCTATTCATAGAATGATTTCTGTTTGATCTCATCTCTATCTTATTTGGTATTGTTGAAGCGGGATATAGAGATGTCGTTCATGAAGGGGGATTTACTGACGCGAACTAGAAAGCTTGTTAAGGGTTTGGCAAAAGCCGAGCCGGTCTGGCTCAAAGCCATGGAAAAGTATGTACTTTCTCCCTTTTCTTATTTAGATTCTATCTACAGTATTCATTAAGTTTAATTTGTCAAATACATTAAGTTAATTAATCCTTTCAATTGACTGAGGTTTTTGGTGTTCTGTTTAAAAAGACAGAATCTTTTATGTTGCGTTTGGTTCCCATTCCTTACGGAAAGGGAATGAAATGAAAATTGCGGGGTAGTTGGAATGAAATGGTTAGGTTGAAAATGAGAGAAGAAATGGAATAGATGAAATTCACCTGCAGGAGGAATAAACATTCATTTCTATTCCCTCATTCTCTTTATTTTCAACAAGAAATTTTAAGACTAACAACATATTTCCTTACCACCACCACTCAATTTCAATATAAAATTTCATTCCATTCATTTTTCTTAAAGAATGGGAACCAAACACAACATTAGTTTCTAAACTCATATGTGGTGGTATTGAACGATACAGATTAATCCAAAATTGGATGGCTCAAGTGGGCACAAGCTCAAAAAGAATCATACACCCTCGTGATTTGCAAAATTTGTACACTTTAAGGACTTATAGGTGTATACCCCTAAATACTAAATATAATGAGTTTAGTAGTGGTGGCATGATAGTGAAATTCTGATGTTTATCATCAATAAAAATGAAACTCATTTTGTGGAACGGAGGCAGTAAAAACTTTTTTTAAGTAAATAAAGCAAATCATTTTCACATGTTTGTGGAATGCTGGAATTCTACATGGCTTTAGGAAATAATGACTAAAAGACTGTAACTACCAATTTTGTTCGTTATATTACTAATATTTCATCAATTTGAATCTTTATTGAAGTTATAACTTATAATATGCTAAAATGTTTTCCTTCAAGTTTGTTATGAAATCATGCTTCTTTGTGAAGGTACATTCAAGGAGAATTTAAACAGGTGTTTGGTTTTATATTGGTATTTTCGTTAGATAACTTATGTATTGTGAATTATAATATCCAGGGCTCCCCCAGTGACATTTCCTCGGGCTGATCGCAAAGTTAAGGCGATTTCTCTTCCTGAGGATACTTTTATAAAAAAATTCTTCAAGAAGCATCCAGATTCTAAACATGAAGATGCTATCAAGTACCACTGCTTCATCTCTATGCATCTTATTTGCCTTTTCTACAACTCTATATGTTTTGTTTTCTTGATTATTATGCGTAAAATGGCGTTGAAGTCTGATTCTTTTACTACCACTATATAACACTCATTTGTAGTCTGTCTTCAATCTTCATTTTCTCTTCAATGATTCTTTTCATATGCATAATTTTTCTCATGTCACAGTTTTATATGTTTGAAAACTATGTATTTTTTCTTTCATGAATAAACTATGTCACAGTTTTATATGTTAGATGAAAGCAGCTTTTAGATAATTCTTTTAATGATTGGTTACCAGTTTTAATTAAACACTTCTTGCTTGCGATGGTACCCTTTATGCACACTGTTACTTGAGTTGTAGTAATTTGTGATTTTAGATAATGCAAAATTACTTAGCTCATTTCTGGAATCATCTCTACTTGCTGATTGAGGATATATTGTGATCTAGGCAACTGTTTGACCTAATTCTTGAGTTAGCTACTACTGGCTGACCGATTATCACTAGTTTTCTGTATAGGAATAGTTTTGGAGATGAACTGTAGTATAAAATGTCAGAATCATTAATACTTAAAACATAATATACTACAGGAGAGTCTGAGATCTCACAAAGAATATTAAGGCAATAGTATCAAATAAATCACTAGAACGCCCATGAAGATAAACTAAGGAAGATCATTGATCTTGGAGGATCTGAGTTAGTTCCATTTCATCACTTATAGTCATTGATATTATCAAATAACTCTGCCTTTATTAGTAACCTTACTGATGCAGGACGCAATGACCCAAGATTTGAGAATTTATTGTTTATATATTTTAATGGGGTGGAAATTAATGTAATTAGGATTTTATTTTAATATATGGGGATTAGTAGTAGTTTAGTTATCCTTATTTAAGTTATTAAGGTATCTTAGTCTTTTAAGTCAAGAATAGGGTTTTCTTATTTTCTCTATTTATATGCATGGTAATCCCCAAGGTTAGTCAGTTTTATTGATATTGATATTTGAAACAGAGTGTGTGAAAGACCCTTGGGTTAGTGATTGCTGGAAAGCGTCACCCAAGTTGCTTTTCATTGTTATTTCACTATCTCTGCGCTTCTGACTCTTTTCCTACTTCACTTACTTTAAATTTTGGATCTCACTGAACTTAATTTTCTCATTCCTCAAAGCATATGCACACACATATATATATAGTTAATGCTCATTTCTAAGCTTTAGACTTGGCATTAAGATTAATTGTATTTAATGGTTCAACAGGTTTTGTGATTTTGACCCCCCGCCAGCTCGTATATTTGGTTGGCGGGTACTTGAATTAAAGGAGCAGGGTGTTAGTGAGGACGATGCTATGGCCGTAGCTGATGTAAGTTATTCATCTTTTCGAAATTCTGAACTTAAGTTACATGTGTGTGAGTCTGTGTGTTCGTTCTTTGTTTACATGGTGATTATATTCTAGCAATTGCATTTTCCCTGTAGATGGAATATCGAATGGAGAGAAAAGCCAAAAAGAAGGCATATGTTCGATTGAAGCAAATCGCGCGTCTGCAAGGAAAGAAGCCTCCTCCAAACCTGTACCCTAGTGCTATCAAGGAGATACAAGCTGAAGAGGCACCATATATCCGTGAGCGTTTCTTTGATCCTGAGGTACGGAAAATTCTAGAGAAGATGAAAGAGGAGAAGGCTGCTGAGATGCGGGATAGGAATGGTAGGGGTGGTTGGTGAAGTGGTAATGGCCACCTCAAACTAGGTTTAAATTATTCTTTTTTGCTTTTCACTTTGGTACGTTTTGCCTTTTGAACTTGATTTGAAATGAATAATGACTCTTGTCATTCTCATTTCTGGGTTAAGAATTGCTGGAATTAAGTAGCTATGGAGCTGATTTTAGTTACAACTTCCCAGACATTTTCATAGCTAAGATTCTTCTATATATTGTTTTCATGGATATTATCGTCACTTGTGTGAATTCAAAAGCTGAATCTGCAAACAGCTATTGGAGTTATTTCGTAAATTCCCTGCCAGTGTTATAACTATGGTCAATTTATTGCTGGCTGCTGCTGCTGCTGGATAAATGGACTGTAGTAGTAAATTGTAATTCACTCTAAATTTTACGTTCTTATGGAAGCTGGGGGTGAGCCATTTTCTGCATTTAGATGTGCACGCACACCCTGTTTTCCTCTCAAAATTCGGTTTTTCAAGTTTGTCATTCTAACTGACCTCAAGATGGATAACAAATCAGATCCCCTTTTTTCGAGAAAAACAAATCACAGACCTACCTTCATTAATTCATTAATGCAACAATCTTGCATTTCCATACTTTTGAACAATTTGAAAGAAAAAAGAAATTACTAAGATGATTACTGAGAAGTGGAAAAATATTTTTATTTTTTTTAATCACAAAATGTAGGTAAATTTAGAAGCAGAGTATTGAACACGCTATACCAGTACACATGATAGAATTACCAAATCACTGATACCTTTCAAATTAAATGTACATGTTATAAAGGATTTCCTGTGAGAAGTTACATTGAATCAAAGAGGGTAAATATTCATGTGTTGGAGATTATTGGTGAATGATTAGCATTAACAGATGATTAATGATAAATTGCGGTACGCATGTGTTTTTGAGGCTAAATGTAGCAATGGGGCAAGATATGCTCAGACACCAAACTATGGCCCACTTCTGCTCATTAACTTGATTAATAACATCACTAGAAAACGACTGTAAGATTCACTAGAAGGAGGGGAGTCCCGCAATTTGCCGGAATTTCTCATACGAGACCCAAAACACAAATTGCCACGGACCAAGCCTTGCCCATGTTGGAAAGAAGCCCCTCCACAATGCTTTGAGTCCTTCAACTCTAACCGTCTTCACAAGACAATCATACGAATTCCTGTATTTAACCTTACCTTCTTTGCTGACGTTCAGATTCATCATTCTTGTCTTCACCACATCTGCTGGACAACTCAAAGCAGTTGCCGAAAGGCCCGACATGATAGAGCCTAACGTGTGGGCATAGATGTTATCATGGGCAATCTGGTTTTGGATGACAAAACGTTTTGCATGATCATAGCAAGCCAATTCGCCCATGTTTACCAAAAATGCTCTCTGAATATTCGGGAAAACTCCTTTCCAAAGTCCTCCAAAGCCTTCTGATGAGATTATCTTGTTTAAAGCATCGTATGGCCCAGAGTACCTGGGTCGTAGACCTTGGCTAACCAAACGACCATCTGCTTGCATCCTTACTTTGACAAGATCAGCAGGGCTTGCCACTACCTGTGCTGTTAGGGTTAAGCTCAAAATTATAATGGCTAATTTGCACTTTTCACCCTTCAAGTTGCCACCCAGTCGCACTTTCGTCCCCCAATTTCTAATTGTTGCAATTGTTTCCTTCAAGTTGCAGATTTGTAGCAATTGGCTTCAAATCAGGAATTTGAATTACACGACCTAGTCCTGATTTGAAGCCAATTACTACAAATCTGCAACTTGAAGGAAACAATTGCAACAATCAGAAATTGAGAGACGAAAGTGCGATTGGGTGACAACTTGAAGAGTAAAAAGTGCAAATCAGCCAAATTATTATAATACTCTCTTTGAAGAGGTAAAGCAAAGATCTTGTCATTACCTACCATCAACAAATTTTGTGTTGCTTCATCTAAACTCTAATTA
This sequence comes from Pittosporum tobira, assembly GCA_032359685.1. NCBI lineage: Eukaryota > Viridiplantae > Streptophyta > Magnoliopsida > Apiales > Pittosporaceae > Pittosporum > Pittosporum tobira. The sequence continues at coordinate 9,483 of JAUMHB010025861.1, forward strand.
CAAACTTCTTATCTATACTTGAAAAGAATTTTTGAGCTTGGACCATGGACAAAAGATGAACAAATAATAGTAGTCCTTTGAACCATCACATCTTCTGAAATGAAGAAATAGCCCTTAATCAGTAATTAGACCACAGAAATGCAAATTTTGCCATCTAGCCACAGTCAAATTTTGCTCATTCAATAAGCAGGCATTAGACCCCTAATAAAATTTGATTTTGGAAGTAGAAATCCTATTAAGTAGTTCTTTTAAACTTCGAAATGAGGACTGTAGTTACAGATCAAAGGGAATCTTAGAAGCAAGCATTTCAAAAGCGCAACTCATTAAGAAAACAGTACAATTCTACTTGAATACTAATTCCGATCATTAAGATAAGAGGTACCTGAGCAATAACGCCAGAAACGCCGCCGACGAGTGCTTTGGTAGAGAGAGAATCGTTGCCTGAGACGAAAGTGTTGCGCAAGTGCTCGTAACCAACGATTCGGGTGGGCGTATAGAAGAAATGGCGAATAATGGCAGGTGACAGGCCCTGGTAGAGTCCGAGAACCCCTTCACTTCGAACTATTTGTGCAGCAACTCGGAATGCGGAGGTCGGACGAGAGGAGGAGACGGACATGGACTCGCCGTGAAGCTGAAGACGAGTCTTTGTTATGTCTATGGGAAACGTTGTCGTTTCCGCCACCATCGCCGATAGTGAGGTCAATGCTATCTTCGTTTTCTGAATGTGAGCTTTCTGCTCATTGTCTTGGGGTTTCATTGGAGGATTGTTGCGGTTCGAGCCCTAGGCGGAAAAATGGAGACTTGAGCTCATTGCTGTAACAACCTTCTTCTCGATATAATAATAAAACGACGACGTTTTACTCGCAACAGTGAAAACTAAAATAACCGAGAACTCGCACAGAAGTGCAGAGTCGTTGATACACTATTTGAACGTGGAAGTGGCGGCAAATAGAAGAAATGATTATTTAGACTCTCAATCTGACAATCAGAAAACATAGTTCTCGTATCCTTTATATATCGAAACACAAACAAAAAGTGGAGTCTTTGTATATTATGTATATGTACCCTAACCTAGGGTTTCTTTGGTCAAATTGAAAAGATTTCAGTGATCTTTGAATTTTAGTGGGCCAGCTTTCTAAAATCATATGCAATGACTGTCGACGCTACATCATCTGTGTGTAATTTGGGAATTTTGGAGACCCTAAATGAAGGATCCATCACTGAGATTCTGGAGAGCTGGAATGGCTTCTGTTTCACTACGGAATCGCTCTTAAAAAACAATGGTGATTTGTCATTCAGTTCGGAGCTCGTGTCTCAAGTTCACACTCTCTGCAAGCACGGGCTTCAATCTCTAGTCCAAGAACATCTCCTTCTCTCCATTCAGGTATTACTACCTCCATCCCGCAAAAAAGTCCAATTTGACTCTTTTGAAGTTCATTTTCGAAATCCTAACATTTAAAGTTGATGTGATTTATTTAATTGTTGAAAACTATAACAAGTTATATAACTGCTAGTACATTTTAGATTGTTTACAACTACGCAACCCAACAACACCTTTTATTCCAAATTAGTTGATGAAGACGGAAATTTAGATAGTTCACAAGTCACAATTGGATTGAGTAAATTAAAGTAATGACATCAGATTGGAACTATGGGATTTTTGCAAATTGACTTCAAAAGCGTCAAATGGGGTTCTTTTTATGGAACATAGGGAGTGTTTTTAACTCTTCCAAAAGGTTCTCCATTTTAGTCGGTATTGATTAATTTTCTAGTAGTACGGTTTATTAGATTATGTCCTGTAAGGCTGTAACTGCAATTACAACTTCTTTTGGTATTGTTTGGTTGTAATGGACGTTTTGAAAAGTCAATTTGGGGCTTAGTGTGTGCATAAGTTATAATGCTTCTGGTCCGGGATGAGAAATTTTTCATTTTTGTACATTCCAGAAGGGGAGCCCATTTCCGTAAATATTGACTAAGCATTTATATGATTTTGAAATTACATGTGTGAACCTAGCTTTTAGTTGGACATCAATATTTTTAATTAAATTCAGTTAGGAGGTGGAATTAGAGGTGGAATTAGAAATTGACTTTTACTATTAAATGCATGATTATTTTAAAGTGGGCCCTCATTTGGAACGGATGGACTACGTATCGGTAAGGGCTAATATTGCACTACCATCCTGTCTGTATAACACAATGCATTAATAGAGTTATAAATAGTTATGCAGTTTTCACTGGAAAAAAGGGTTATAAAGAAACTAAAATGATGTTTGGAAAGAAAAATATTGGAGTTCTGATTTTAAATCTTTTAGTCCAACACAGAAGCAAGGATAGTTATATTACATTCTACAATTGCAATTACTATATTGTTTCTCTATAGCTTTCAATCCATTTTGCCTGTCTTCATTGTTTTTCCCCCTTTTTTTCCTTTTGCTGGTGATACTAATATTGTAATATCTATATGTATTTTTGGCCTACAGCAAACGTTTCAAATAAATGGAGCATCAAAGTTTTGCCAGCATTTTGATGCTTACACCAACGTTGCAACTGTAGGAATGGATAAGGACCTTGTACGTATGAATCACTGTTTAGCACAACTTTTGTTTCTGGCATCTCTACCCACCTCAAGTTTAATAATTTCATCATTTTTTATTTTTACTTTTTTGAAAGAAGACATACTTGATTTGCTTTAGAAAATCATCTACTTCCTTTTTATGATGTGGAAAATTCGATATTCAAAAGTATGTGATTGGTATTTTTACAATGGTGCGAACATTTTACCAACACATATTAGATGTTGTTAACAAACTTAGTGTTTCTATGTAATGCAAATATTCAAACAGATTCAAGAAGAAGAGGTTCAGCGAGTACTACATATGGCCTTGGAAGAGATATCATTGGTAAAACAATACCAGGAGAAATGCTTATCAATGCTGGCTAATGCTTTAGTGTCATACAGAGATAGTATATCAGAGGGAAGACACAAGTCAGATATGGAACGAGTCTACCTCTCTTCTAAATATCAATTAATAGTGTCTTCAGCACTAATGAACTCTCTTCCTCGTCATTTTCCTGGTATGTATTTCCAAATATTTATGCAATGGACATCTGTTTGCTAGTTACTAAGGAAAAGCCTTGATTTTTATGAACTGTTAGACAACTTAGTTACTCTTCACATCCAACATTTTACAAGGTTCTATTCCCCACTTTAGCTTCTTTCATTGCATTGTACTTTTCAAGATATAGTCTTTCACGGCAATGCATTATTTTTAGCTAGAATCTTTCACTGCATTCTTTTGATTTAAACATTAGTTATTGTTGCAACCTTTTTCAAACTTGGTAGCATACTAGCACGTAATGACCTATAAGCGTATTTTTCTCAGAACTTACAGGAAGCAACAACTTAGAAGGGTATGCTAGTTAAAAAGAAATATAAAAAGGAAAAATACCAAATTGTTCTGGTTTTGTTCTTTGCCGTAGTTGTAAATGGTTCATGGAATCACTGTATGCTATTCTTTGCAGTCCATTAATCTTAAATAGTACTGGTGAATTTTTTAGGAAGTTCACAAGTGTTACCGTTTTTGCTACCAACAAATATGCAAAAGATAGTTACTGTTACTTTGTCTTATTATTTTCGTAGAGATTCTCCACTGGTATTTTAAAAGAAGATTGGAAGAACTGAATACAAGTTTGGATGGTGAGTATCAAGATGTTAGTGAATCACAAGATAACGAGGACATGGATCTAGATGATAAAAGTAAACTCCCCAACAGGACAGGCGACATGGAAATTGACAGATGTTATCCCCAGGGAAGGTTGTTGGAGAACAATAAACTTGTGAAGAACATTGGGAAGGTTGTTCATGATCTTAGAAGTCTTGGACTCACATCTATGGCTGAAGATGCTTATGCTTCTGCTATATTTATGCTTTTAAAGGTGAGTCTCAGTACTGCATTCTGACTTGTCTCATATGTGATTATCCTATGACTTCTGATCAATTAGTATTCATGATAGATAATTAACGTTTACACTTTTCAAACTCAATATCATTATTACATCTCACTTGCATGTTTGTCGTTCAATATATAATTTCAACGTCTTCTAATCATATTTCCTCATAAGTTCTGTGTTATCAATTTGGTTGCAGGCTAAAGTTAACAATCTTGCAGGCGATGATTATAGAAGATCTGTTTTGGAGGATACCAAAGGGTGGATAAAGGTTGCCGTTCTGTGCGGTCCTACCACTTCTTTCAATTTCATATTGCAGTTTCATTGATACAATAATTTAACCCTCTAGAAATCCATATCTGATTTTGGAAAAAATTAAAAAATAACTAAAATTTGACTAATGCCTATGAAGTGAAAAATATCGCTAATATAGATGATTGTCTATACTGCTTCTATGATTTTCCTAATGTCACGCAATCAATATAAAGGATGATGTCGTATGATGGTGGATGGTTACAATGGGGGTGTATTGCAGGCTGTTCCTCTCCAGTTCTTGCACGCACTTCTTGCTTATCTTGGTGACTCTGTTAGCTGTGGTAGCCATTCTTCTAGTTTGAGATCACCTTTGGCATCACACCCATCTTCATGCTGTTCTGGAACTGATGCTCCCTCTGAAGGACTCGTGAGATGGCAATTACGATTGGAATATTTTGCTTATGAAACCTTGCAAGATTTAAGAATAGCCAAGCTTTTTGAGATAATTGTGGATTATCCTGACAGGTGACTTATATGAATTTGTATTTCTTAGTAGGTTTCTGACTCTTAGTCTTTCTCTCTTCTTTCCCATATTAGGCAACAAGTAGTAAAGAGAGTGTTACTGACCTTATTTACTTTATGGTAATCATAATATCCTGGAAACTGCATGGAATAATTCTGCATTTAACAGCTCTGCTGCTATTGAAGACTTGAATCAATGTCTTGAATACACCGGACAGCATTCAAAGCTCGTCGAATCGTTTATCTCAGCACTGCAATATCGTTTGCTGACGGCCGGTGCATCTACAAATGATATCCTGCACCAGTATGTTTCAACTATTAAAGCGCTTCGGACTATAGACCCAGCTGGTATTTTCCTTGAAGCAGTTGGTGAACCAATAAGGGAATATCTGAGAGGGAGGAAGGATACCATTAAATGTATTGTGACCATGCTTACTGATGGAAGTGGGAGCCCAAATGGGCCTGGAAATATCGGGGATAGCCTTCTTGAAGAATTAAACAGAGATGAAGAAAACCAAGACAGTACTGGTCTGGATGATGATATAAACCCTAATGAGATTCAAGTATGGAACGATGCCACACGGTATGTGTATGCTATTATAGGATTGATTGAAATATGTATTAATTTTATAAATATATGATTTCAGTTAATATGAACTGTCCTCACCTTATTCAAACTCTAACAAGTTTTGCAAATGAAACATATTCAGCTGGGAACCTGACCCTGTTGAGGCTGACCCCTTGAAGGGTAGCAGGAGTAGGAGGAAAGTTGATATACTCGGGATGATTGTTAGCATAATTGGTTCAAAAGATCAGCTAGTTAATGAATACCGTGTCATGCTGGCTGAAAAGCTTTTGAACAAAACTGATTATGACATTAACTCAGAAATACGTACTTTGGAACTTCTGAAGGTGGGTGGCCTATAAGTGGAAGCTTGGGAGTTGGGATCTATGTTACTTTTGGATAACTCTTACCCTTGCCTTTGATTTCCAGTATATTTTTTTTATCTCAGCTTGTTTCAGCTAATTGCATTTTTATGATCAATTATGTCTTTTATATCCAGATACATTTTGGAGAGAGCAGCATGCAGAAATGTGAAATAATGCTCAATGACCTTATTGATTCTAAAAGAGCAAACACAAATGTAAAAGCAACCATAAAGCAGCAATCTCAGTCAGGTACTCTTTTAGTTATATTAAAGATTTTATATTTGAGCATCATGGAGAACTATTGTGCTTTCTCTTCCAGTCATGACTAGGATTACTTTACTATGTTATATGTTTCTTGAAGTTTCTCCATACATGTTGCAATTATATGCTAGGTGCCAACATTGGAGGGAAAGGTGTATCCCTTGATGTTCTTGATGCTACGATCATATCTTCAAATTTTTGGCCACCTATCCAGGTATTTGAAAGGATTCTTCTTTTACTAGTTCCACACATTCACCACGAGAAACCTTAGGTAAATAGATGGAATATATTGCATGTACCAAAAAAAAGGAACATGTATATTGCATATCAACAAGGGACGCGTTTAGTGATACTTTCGTTTCTCCGTCATACATATTTTGTATCTCTCTCCCCGTTTCTCAATTTCGAATCCAATGTTCAGTGTGCACATTCTGCTTCTCTGGGTTTACAATTACTTTAGTGTGAGGTCTGTAAGGGAGTTGCGTATTGGTGTCTCTGGCCAGTAGCCTTAAACTTCTGCTTTACAGCATCAAGAATATGACTACTCTGTAACGGCCTATTTTTTTGTATTGTGAAGCATGCGTTTTAAAGTACTGTTTCATCCAAATGGGATACTCCATACATGATATAAACATGTACATGGTTATCTCATGTTTTGGAGTAAAATTCTAGATTATTGTAATCTACTTCTGTATACTATAGTATATGACTTTCTTTCTTCCTCGAGGCACCTGTCCTTTTGTTTGTGTGTAACTGCTGGGTTTCTACAGTTTGGACGATTCATGCTATTTAAAGCTCTTCAATGCTTTACTTTGTAATAGTTGGGTGCCACTATAATTTTTTTTTAACTGAAGTACAATTTGCACCCCAGACTTTACCCGAAAATAAACTTCTTAAATTCAAAAAATTATACCATAGTTTCAGTTTCGAGATTAAATGCACCCCAACTCTTAATTCCGGCCAATTTTACGCCGAAATTTGTATGACATCATTTTTTTGAAGGGTACTATAGGTAATACACTAAATTCTATTTCTGATAACCTTTGACTCTTATGTGGGAAACCCTGAATCTCAAATTCAGGTCACCGATCTGCCCATATCTATAATCCATCCATGGAAGACAAAGACATAGTTATGCTCTCTTGGGTCACAGTAAGCCATCTCTTCCTAGGCCAATTCGAACCCTTCCGAGCTACTCTCCTCACCCTCTGATCCAAAAACCATTACTTAGCTTGCTCAAGTCTCCTAATAATCGTAGCCAATGGCAGCCGATTCGACTCCGTCCTCTGGTTCCCTTCCTGCCCTACCCGAGTTCACCTCACTTATCTTTTCACCCTCAAGCTCCTCCAACTTAGTTACCCTACATCTACAATTTAAATTTTTGATCCAATTTCACTCCATTCGCATGCCGAATTCTTGCTATATGTTCAAATTATATCTCCTAAGGTATCATATTATCTTTTAATCAAGTATTAATTTGGATGAAAATTAAAAAAATAATAATAGTGAATTTGACTAAAAATAGAAGGTTTTGCTGAAAATTGCAAATTGGGTGAGGCATCAAAGGTATTGGATAAGATTTCAAAGGTGGGATTGTCGTGGTTGAGGCTAAATATGATTGCTGAACACGGGGTAGAAAGTGTGGAATTAGAGGGGGAGGATTTTCATTGTTTGAGGAGGTTTATTTTGTTGTGTTGGAATATATAGAAGGGTTAGGTTGGTTGAGAATGATGATTCAGGTTAGACAATAATATTGAGGAGTGAAGGGAAGAAGGAGGAGGAGGATGAGAAGGTGTTTAAGTTGATAAAGACAAATGTTCAGGTTGCTCATTTGGATGCAATGAAGGAATGTTTGAAAAACAGTGACGAGGATGGAGCGGTTTCTGGTAAAAAACGGTGATTGAAATAAGTAGTTTCAGTTGAATCTAGGCATCCAAGAACTCTGTTGAATCTAGACATACAAGAACTCCTTCTCCTTTCCCGCCTTTTTTCTTCTTATTTCCATCCATTTTCTCCCGTCCATGGATTATCTATCAAAGAATTAGAGTCGCTAATCAATCACAGAGAGAAGAACAAGTATTTGTCAACGCAGAAACATGACTGAAAGTGTAATTTAGGCTATGGGATAATGAGTTATGGAAGGAAACACGTCTTGTTCCAATAATACCCTCCCTTTCATACGCTTGAGATAAAATCTGGTGGCAAACTGGCCAGAATTAAGAGTTGGGGTGCATTTAATCCCGAAATTGAAACTATGGTATGATTTTTTGAATTTAAGAAGTTTGGAGTGCAAACCTTATTTTCGGGTAAAGTCTGGGGTGCAAATTGTACTTCAGTCTTTTTTTTTTCTTTTGTTATCCAGAGTTAGGAATTATGTTAACTGCTTGATATTTGTGAGCAAAATTTTGCTATATTGCACTCAACCTTGAAGAAAAATTGCAGGAGGAGGCCCTTAACATACCTGGGACTGTGGATAAGCTTCTAAGTGATTATGCTACAAGGTATAATGAAATCAAAACTCCACGTAAACTACTGTGGAAGAAAAATCTTGGCACTGTCAAGGTTAGGCATTTTGAATTTCAAATAAAGCAACTTCATTATTATTTTGGTTTCTGTGAATGGATTTCTACTGATTGGTGCCAAGAGTACTTGAACCTTTTTTTTTTCATTAATATTTGAACTAAAAATCCTTTTATGTTAGTTGGAATTACAATTTGAAGATAGAGAAGTTCAGTTCACAGTCACTCCTTTACATGCTTCAATCATTATGCAATTTCAAGATCAAACAAGGTAAACTTTGGAATCACTTCACTGCTGTTGTATGTATATCAAGAGAGATTTCTTGCTTTTTTGGTGCACCGGCCACGTCGAACTGAGTAACCCTCTTTTGCCTTCAGTTGGACCTCTAAGAATCTTGCAGCTGCTATCGGGTTACCTGTGGATGTACTCAATAGAAGAATTAATTTTTGGATAAGCAAGGTTAGTTCTACACTTTTACTCCTTAAAACTTTCAAATAACTTGCGGACTCATTATTATCTTTTTTTCATCTTTTGATTTTCCTCGGGGATTGAGGATTGGCAATTGGCTTGATGTTCTGTTTCAAGCTGAAAACTGCAGCCATTATAATCTCGTCATCAGCCAGTCTAGATTTTCGGCGATTACTTTAATATTTTAATCTCTGGGAAATACTTTTAAACACATCTAAATTCAAGCAATTACTTTTATCCTGGCTTGGGTTGTTTCCAAGTAGCCATTATTTGAGACATTATAAGCAAAAATGTACATATCATTTCATTTGTGTGAAGTGCAGCATTTTGTCTATTAATCACAAAAAACAATTTGTTCCGAAATCAAATTCAGGTCCTTTTTGAATTTAAATAGTTGTTTCAAATTGACTTCTAAAAGTTAAAATTAACTACATATAATAGTGTTATAGTTTGGTACACAGGAAGTGTAAGGATGCAAATGTAAGAATTGGAGACAATTAAAATTTATTTGTGACATTGAGCAAAAAAGTACATATCATTTCATTTATATGTCTAAATGTAGCATTTTGTCTTTTAAATATTGAGTGGCAACCGTACCGTACCAATTCCTTTGACCTTTATTTTCTGGTCAACTAGGGAATTCTTTCAGAATCCACGGGAACTGACTCTAATGACCATGTCTTCACCCTGGTGGAATCCATGGTTGACCATGGTAAGACTGGTGCTAGTAGTGGAAGCTGCGAGGAACTGGCTGGTGATGAGGAGGGAGACAGATCTGTGGCCTCTGTCGAGGATCAGTTACGTAAAGAAATGACTGTGTATGAGGTATATTTCAAACCTATGCACTTAATCTTGATAATGTGCTTAGTAAAGTTCGAATCCATACCTGAGGACTCTTTTTACATGTTGAAATTTTCTCCCCGTGTTTCTGAATGGATTTTGGGTTTGGGGTCTAGAAATTTATTACAGGAATGCTGACTAATTTTGGAAGCATGGCACTGGATCGTATTCACAATACTCTCAAGGTAAATCACCTTTAACCTTTGTCTCACAAAAGCATACTGTTTAGTAGGTATGTAACACCTTGCTGAGTGATAAAACAAATGTGTGAATATATGATTGGTGCAGATGTTTTGTGTGGCTGATCCTGCTTATGACAAATCACTCCAACAGCTGCAAAGCTTCCTATCTGGTCTCGTTGCAGATGAAAAGTTGGAAATTAGAGACGGAATGTACTTTCTGAAGAAGTGAAGGCTGTCGCAAGTACAAATTTAATGTATTATTTGTTATGAATTGATTAAGAAAAAGGTTAAGCCAACAAAGCTAAAAGAATGCATCAGGCTTAATTTAGTGTTAAACCGCATAACTTTGGCTTACAACTTGATCTCAGCGCTTGCTAAACCTTACGTATTCATGTAGACTTGCATATCTAACTTATATTCTGATCCAAGATTGCATATGTGCAACTCTGTTATTTTATTTTGTTTTTAACTTTTTGGCTTGTAGTTAACGTTTTGGAATGTTGAATGCGAGCATTATATATAAAGTTCAGGGACCAATTGGATGGGATTCTTTTTTGAGGACTAAACGTGAATTTAAAAAAGTTCAGGGAGGACTGGTCTAACTGATAATAATTTATTTAAAAGAAATGCAACTTCGACAACGTGCGGTTTAGACTTTCAAACTTTGAATGGTATTAGTATGGATAATTCTGTGGTTCCTCTATACCAGAATTATTAGAAGTTGCATTTCAGTAAATTCATGTACATGTGTGTTCTCATTTTTTATTTATTTTTTATTTTTTTCATTTTATTTTTTTTATTTAACGTTTGAACATTTTTTTTTCATATTACATAGGGAGAGAGCAGGTTATCACCCTAATGGCCTGATCTAGTCTATATATAGTTCAATTTCGAAGACTACCCTACTTAGTGTATTATAAATTTGAGTCAGTCTTCAGTTCTCATCACACTTTTATTACTACTTATTGTTTCAAAATAGCATTTACTATTTAGTAAATTTTATTTCTAGAAGTCAATTTAAATTATATTTTTTTAAAACTTTTAAAAATAACATCAATTTACCTGATTTTGGAATAAATTGTTTTCTCTGGTTAATAGTACTAATAGATATAATTCTTAAAAATATATATTGCAATCAATTGATTAATATATTGAATCTGAAAATGTCTCAAAAATGATTTATAAAATATATATTTTTTATTATATTTTGAAAATAAATAAATATAAAAAAAAATGTAAACATAAAAGGAAGATAGGAGTGAGGAAAAATTAAGAATATGATTATCGACTCTCTTTTCTAATTTGTGTTACTTTTTAAAATTAACTAGATTTGCTTTGATATACTCTCTCCGTAAAAAAAAATGAGGTTTGATTCATTATTTTATCTCACAAAATAATAACAAAATAATGAATCAAATTTTATTTTTTTTTTGACAGATGAGTATAATATAAAGGAATCTTTACTGCACTTGAAATTGCAAAACAGCCGTTACTCTCAACACGTGCACCCACGTGTAGAAACATGACCGTTACAAATCCTTGCAAATTCAATTTTTTCAAACAATAGCCCATAGATCAAAAAATTACCGAGAGAGATTTGAATTCAAGAAAAATATTCCAGATATGGAGGAAGATCAAATGCAGCAGCTCAGAGCAAAAGCCACAGAACTTCTCCTCAGAGAAGAATGGAAGGAGTCCGTACAAGTATACTCTCAATTCATCTCCCTCTGCCAACACCAAATTTCAAAACAAACCGACCCAAATTGCCTCTTCAAGCTCCAAAAATCACTCTGTTTAGCCTTTTCAAACCAAGCCGAGGCTCGCTTTCGGCTGCGCGATTATGCTCAAGCTCTTCAAGATTGTGATGAAGCACTCAAAATTGAGGGTACCCATTTCAAGACTCTACTCTGCAAAGGTAAGATCTTGCTTAATCTCGACCGGTATAGTATGGCTTTGCAGTGCTTCAAGCTTGCAATTCTTGATCCGCAGGCCAATGTGAACTCTGAAACCCTTAATGGGTTACTAGAAAAGTGCAAGAAAATGGAGTTTCTGGCGAGAACCGGAGCTTTTGATGTCTCTGATTGGGTTCTTGACGGTTTCCGTGGAAAATCTCCAGAGCTAGCAGACTACGTTGGTGCCCTAGAAATCAAGAAATCTGAGATTAGTGGGCGTGGCCTATTTGCTACAAAGAACATTGAAATTGGGACACTGTTGTTGGTCACCAAGGCCATTGCCATTGAGAGAGGTATATTACCACAGTCCGATATCGATGATTCGGGCGAAAAAGGCCAACTTGTTATGTGGAAGAATTTTGTTGACAATGTTGTTGAATCCGCCGCGAAATGCCATCGAATCCATAATTTGATTTGTAAGTTGTCGAGTGGGGAAGGTGAGGAAAGCCTTGAGGTTCCTGATATAAATTTGTTTAGGCCTGAAGCAGATGAGAGCTTGTTTTCAGATGAAAAGCTGGACAATGGAAGACTAATGAGCATATTGGATGTGAATTCTCTTGTTGAAGATGCAATTTCTGCCAAAGCTTTTGGTAAAAATAGTAATTACCATGGTATTGGGCTATGGGTGCTTTCTTCCTTCATCAATCATTCATGTAATCCTAATGCTAAGAGATTGCACATTGGTGATTATATAATAGTTCATGTTTCTAGGGATGTTAAAGCAGGGGAGGAGATTACATTTGGATATTTTGATGTGTTTTTGCCATTGAGCAGTCGAAAAAAGATGGCAACAAATTGGGGTTTTGATTGTAATTGTAAGAGATGCAAATTTGAGGAGGTAATTTGTTCTAAGCAGGAGATTAAAGAGATGGAAATGGGGATTGAAAGAGGAGTAGATTTGGGTGGGGTGGTTTACAGATTGGAGGAAAGTATGAGGAGATGGATGGTGAGAGGAAGAGGAAAAGGGTATTTGAGGTCATCATTTTGGGGGGCATATTCAGAAGTTTTTGAGTCAGAGAAGTTGATGAGGAGGTGGGGGAGGCGGATTCCGGCGGTGGAGGCGGTGGTGGAGAATATTGTGGATGCAGTAGGAAGTGATGAGAGAGTTTTAAGGGTGTTCTTGGATGGTGTTAGAAGGAATTGTAGTGGTGGGGGCGTGGTGGAGATGGAGAGGGCAATGAAATTGGGAAGAGGGGTGTATGGGAAGATAATGAAGAAGAAAGCAACGAAGGCTATATTTGAGCATGAACAAAGCTGAAGCTATTGCTCGATAGCTAAATCCCTACATTGTTAATTCTTTAATTTTCATATTTCATATATTCTGAATTTTGATTCCTTGTCATGTTTGTTCAAGTTTTACTTGAGCAGCTAAGTGTTTAAGGTTATTATTGTTGATCGAATTTTGTTCGTTCAAGTTTTACAGACTGTTCAAACAATCTGCTACTTCAGCATTTTAACGATGCCAGGACGACAAAAGTTGGTATTTTTGATGTGATGTAATTAATTTATAGCTGATGCATAATGGGCCGAGCTGAAACCATTAATGTGGGCTTTATAATGGGAAGGGCTGCTACTTTTCATATTCTTTCATGGTGTCTTCAACAGTTTATGATGTCGAAAAACAAGAAATAATTAAAATGCAAACTCATAAATGCTGAAGTTCTTGCAAGGTCCCTGAAGTTTGATGGATACTAGACCAATTTTAAATGGCAACGCAGTTATCCGAGTTCGTATCAACTTGAAAACAAGCCCAATTTGAGGGAAATAAGCCCATTTATTGTTAGAACCTTGCCCATTGTCCATCTTGCGCTAAATTAGAGTATTACAAATCACGCATTCATTATTGCCTGCTAAAAGATTTTTGTAATTTTCTTTCTTTTTTTCTGGGGTAAAATAACATTTTAATAAACAAAGAAGCTGTACAGAGGGAAGGGGATAACCCCATAAGGTTTTTAGCTAAAACATCAAGAGACAAGCCTAGTGATACCACGACTAAAAACTAGACGAAAAGCAAGAATAACATAAATCCAGAATTAATGTTGAGCTTTAGCCCAAGCCTACAGTGAACCAGGTTTATGATGTCGTCCACCAGAGTATTTGGAGAAGACTGGATGTTCTCATGGATCCTAGAATTACGTTCAGCCCATAATTTGTAAATAATAACTATAGAGCCCAGTCGTAGAGCTACAAAACACAGACCAAAACTTGGAAGTAATGAATTTTCTTGTTGTTCAGCCCACGATGCTTGGCACCACACGTGGTTGTATTATATAATATGACTAGTTCGAATATACGACGTTGTTCGGGTTAAAAACAATTGCTTATTAATATATTATAAAAAATTATTATAATATTTTATGTAATTTTTTTAATATTAATTAATTCTAAGTTAAAACAGTTGATATTATGTGTGTATATATATATATATAAATAAATTATTTATTTATTTGATAAATAAGTTTTTGAATTTTATTTTAAGACAAATTTTTTGATTTTATTTTTTTTG
>JAUMHB010025872.1:0-23863 GCA_032359685.1 Pittosporum tobira
GCTATGCTATATCACAATTATTTTCATATATCCAGCTATACCATACTCTAAAATAATATTAGTATATTTGATAATTGATTCCAAAACTGTTACAGATATTTAAAATTACTAACACTGATCGTAGAAAATTATTTATAATACTGTCAGAGTAATAATATAGTAGAAAAAGTGACAGACCAATAATTATTGACCATTGAGTTTTACAACATCTCAAAAGTCGTTCGACGAATATTAGTGGGGTCCACACGTATTCTATTGTGGGGTTCACAAATACTTTTCGGCGCATAGTACGGGAACAAATATTTTCTAATTTTAACGTTTATATTCTTTTTGTTGAAAATCAATATTTTCATTTAGCACCCTACAATTTATTTTATCCAAAAAATACCATATTGTTAAAGATAAATAAATTTCATAACATGTTGAAAATATTGAGTTTTTACACTAAATACAATTCAATTGTTATTACTATTACAATATATATTTTTTTCTCTTAGAGAATTCATATTTTTTCTTGTTTATACAAGAACTTTATCAATCATTGGAGTTTGAAAACAAAACTCAATTGCGTTCGACTAGTAAATTTAATTAGTCACTTATTTTCATTGCGTCAGTTCTATACCATTCAAATCTTGGTTATTTTATTTTTTGATCTAGAGCGAACGATTCATTTTCAACTTTAGTATTTGTGGTCATGTTTAACACAACTTATTTTATAATAAGTTAAAACTTATTTGTTAACTATAATGAGTTATAAGTTTAAAAAAAATTATTAACCAACTTTTTCAAATAAACTGAAAATATTATTATATAAAATTTATAACTTTTTTTAAATTAACAAAAATAAATACTTTTACAATAATTTACTTTTAAAAATAAAATATAATTAATTTCAATAATTAATTCCAAACAGGGCCTATGTACGGGTTAATCTATTTAAAATATTCCCGACTACGTAAGTAATTTTTTCAATTTTAAAACTTGTACATTGTACAACTGTACAATAAGTCCAAATAAGCTAAACTCAGAGCGAGTCTGCTAATTTTAAAATTAGTATATTTATAGCTGAAGTTTGACAACTTTAAAATTTATTTTTTTAATGTTTCTTATTGTACAATGTACAAGTTTTAAAGACGAAAAAATTATTTAAAATGTGATGCAAGAAATAAATAAAAAAAAAGAGTAAATTGTCTTTTTAAATTAAAAGGAAGTGAAAAGAACAATACCAATATCACCAAAATTAAGAGAGAGAAAATAAAATGAAAAAAACAAAACATAATTACAAAAATAAATAAACAAAAATTTGCTCATGTCTTTTGATCATTTTGTACTTTGAAATTCGAGGATGGATTTTTTCTAAGAAAGAGAAAATGATGCAGTGGAGAATATCCATGAAGATTAGGATTTTTTTATATTTTAGTATTCATGAAAAAATTATTTATTTTATGTATTTTTATTTACTATTTAAGCTAGTCTAGTAGTTTAATTTAATATAATATTATATTAATAGTTAATTTAGAATAGAATTATAATAGTTAATTTAGAATTTGAGTTAAGTTAGGATTTAATTTGTTATTTAGTATTCCTAGGTAGATTTGGAATTATTACTTACTTTTCCTAAGTAGGAATGCTTTTATTTGAGTATTTATTAATATTTTCTCTTATGATATATTAGACACAATTCAATTATTATTATTACTACAATATATATTTTTTCTCTTTGAAAATTCATATTTTTCTTGTTTATACAAGGACTTTATCAATCATTGGAATTTGAAAGCAAAACTCAATTGCTTTCGACTAATAAATTTAATTAGTCACCTATTTTCGTTACATCAGTTCTATACCGTTCAAATATTGGTTATTTTATTTTTTGATCTAGGAGCGAACGATTCATTTTGAGCTTTAATATATGTGGCCATGTTCGGTACAACTTATTTTATAACAAATTAAAACTTATTTGTTAACTAAAATGAGTTATAAGTTTAAAAAAAACTATTTATCAACCAACTTTTTCAAATAAGCTAAAAATATTGTTATATAAAATCTATAATTTTTTTTAAACTAACAAAAATAAATACTTTTAAAATTATTTATTTTTAAAAATAAAATATAATTAATTTCAATAATTAATTCTAAATGGGGCCTATGTACGGGCTAATCTATTTAAAATAGTCCCGACTCCCGAATCGGGTTAAACGTTAATAATTTTTTCAACTTTAAAACTTGTACATTGTACAACTGTACGATAAGTCCAAATAAGCCAAACTCAGCCCGAGTCTGCTAATTTTAAATTTAGTCAAGTTTGAGCAACTCATTTGTATAGCTCGGTTGATATTTATAGCTGGAGTTTGACAACTTTAAATTTTATTTTTTAATGTTTCTTATTGTACAATGTACAAGTTTTAAAGATGAAAAAATTATTTAAAATGTGACATATTTATCCAAAGAATTCACATTAAAAATTATAATATTTAAAGTATTCATATTCACATAATTGCATTAATATTTGCGTACTTCCCATAATATTTATGTTATATATACTAGTGTGTGCAAATACTATATTTTATGTCTGACATAAAAAAAGTAATAAATAAATTCTAAAAATTTAAAAGTGAGAAAATTGGAATAAAATTGTTATAATATTCTTTTTATTTCATATGAAATATTGCAATTTTTTGTTTATTTTTGTGCAAAGTTTAAAATGTTTTGAAAACCTGTTTAAGGAATATATGTTTTTATTATTTTTGTATATTTAATATGTGTTGTACTTTTTAATATATTTATTGTATATGAAAAAATATGATGCATAATTATATTTTTAAAATGCTTTAAAAATCGTGCCAAAAACACTTAAAAGATTGGAATGTTTAATATAAGAAACATGGAATAGTCTATACGC
This sequence comes from Pittosporum tobira, assembly GCA_032359685.1. Taxonomy (NCBI): domain Eukaryota; kingdom Viridiplantae; phylum Streptophyta; class Magnoliopsida; order Apiales; family Pittosporaceae; genus Pittosporum; species Pittosporum tobira. The sequence goes on from JAUMHB010025872.1 coordinate 2,903, forward strand.
GCACACACTACGTGCGTGTGGAATTATAAAGAAGATAATTAAATTTAAATGTTGAAAAAGTTGAAGAGATGGATAAATGTTGATTTCACTGTTTTGAGATTATATTTTATGATGTGTTATAGTCAGATATTACTACAAGTGAGAACACGAACACTAGTAAAAAATGGAAAACATCTTCCTCCCATTTTATACATAATATGTTAGTATATAAAGACACATAATTCGTATGTTTCAAGTTTTATGCGAGAGAAAGAAGTAATTTACTTTCTTTCTCCCGCTTTATATGCTTGGTTCTAAACTTTTTTGGGACTCATATTTATACTCGATTAGAAATTTTTTAATCATATTTTAATTATGAAATACATTTTATTTTGTATAGGTATTTTAAAAATTGGTAGGCGAATTTAAGATGTAGATAGAGAGTCTGATGTCTAAACAGTCCTAGTGGAATACTAATCGGACATAATCGAAGAATAATTGGTCTTAGGCTCCCAATTAACCTAAGTATTCGAGGACCGCCTAAGATATAATGGTGGAATACTAATCGGACATAATCGAAGAATAATTGGTCTTAGGCTCCCAATTAACCTAAGTATTCGAGGACCGCCTAAGATATAATGAAAGATGAATAAGAGTTAAACGACAATTTTTAGAACACTACTTTGTACATATCATAATTAGAAGTTCAAAAAAATTACTTGTAATGAGACAATACAAATTGCATAAGACAAAGATTTATTCTCATTCATTTACAAAAAAATAAAGTTCACTAAAAAAATTTATAAATATTGAATCATGTTTTCCGTCCATGCATATTTACCCTAAAAAATACTAATGAATTTAGTAGTTGTAGAATCATAGTAAAATTGTGATGATTATTAAGTTGTCTCAATGGCCATTGTCTCATTTTATATATAATTTATAAAGTTGGCAAATAAATTTCTTGTGGATCATAAGGAATAATATTTTTTTTGAGAATATAAAATGATCAATTAACATCGAAAATTATTAACTCAAAAAATATGTTAAAGCTATCCAACAGAAAATAGACCCCTACTAACTTCAATTGAATGATGACCTTATGTCTCCTCTCATTTTTGTTCCTTCTTAATTTTTCTCATATATAAAAATTGAAATTAAATTTCTTTTCCATGTAAACAAGCTAGGGTTAGGCCATTGAGATTTGAATTCAAGTTTGTAGTTACTCTCAAACTTGGGTATTGATTTGACAAGTCATATCATTTGGGCATGTACTTGCACAAATTGTTGGGTGCTTGAAAAGTACTTCTCATATGAGAAGAGAAATTGCATATTGATTATTATCCCATATGATTTGTGTGATTTTGAGATTTTGATTATTTCAATTTTTTATGGCTAGAAAATGTAACACATTAACTTCTTGTGGTATGGTTTGGGGTGGCTGTTGGAGTTGGAAAAGGAATCAAATAGTAAAACATGTGGAAAATATATATAACAAACAGGAGTTAAGTAGTTGACTAGGAAATGTTAAATGAGGTCCCCCATGGCTAGTTGAGGAGCATTAATATAGGCAAATGTGCATAATTCAAATTCTATGAATATATATTGCAAAATATATACATCTTACATTAAAGATTTATTTTTTATTTATTTTGTGATAAAAGACCCATTTAAATTGTGTATATAAGATTAAACTTATATTTATTGAGATTTCTTGAAATATTACTTTTATTCTATATGTACTTTTTTATCAGTGAAATTTGTAGTGCAAGTCAAAGTTTTTAAATAAAAAACTAAACGTTGGAGATTTGAGTGAGATTTTATAGGGGCCTCATCTCATTGTAGGACGATGGTCCATTGCTAAAATTGTACTAAAAGTTACAAATAAAAAAATCGTTCAACAACAAAATCAAAGGGCCAAAAAGCGAGTATCAACTACAAACTTTGCTTCTATAAATGCATTTGTTGTTGCCACACAAAAATTATGACTACCATCAAGACAATTTTTTGTTAACTAGCAAAAGTTTATATGGTAACAATAGAGAAGTTTACAACTATCTCCATTTCAAAACTACTAAGCTGTATGGTTTTGCGGATGAAGGGTCATGATTGATTGACTTTCTAACTAGGAGCTTATGGGACCTCATTCAAGTACACCGTGATTATCAATTAAGTTTACTGGTCCACCACATATTTGGCCTAAAATCTTAAATTATTAGGTACTCTTGATAATGAGTTAAAGCCTATATAAGATCATTACTACTCTTAAACTCATTCGATATGAGACTAAGTATCACAATTTCCTCCACTTAAACACTTGACGTCATCGTCAAGCCCAAGCACAAATCAAATCAAACACTGGGCAATGTAATTACATTTTCGACCGGGTCATAATTCTAATACCATTTGTAATGCCCCAGGATCCAAACACACTGGCCCAAGAGTACCAACCAAGTCCACTGGCTCACCACATACCTAACCCAAAATCTTAAGCTATTAGGTACTCTTGGTTGTGAGCTATAAATAATGCTATTACTACTCTCAAACTCATCTGATGTGGAACAGAGTATCACTTAAACACTTGACATTCTCGTCAAACCTAAACACAAATCAAATCAAACACCGGGCAGTGTAACCACACTTTTGATTAGGTTATGGTTCTGATACCATTTGTAAAGCTCCAAAACCTAAATACACTGGCCCAAGAGTACCTGACCCACCACATATAAGACCCAAATCCTTAAACTATTACGTACTATTGGTAGTGAACTAATGTATATATAAGACCATTACTACTCTCAAATTCATCCGATGTGGAACGAAATATCACAAATAATATGCCAACGATCCTTATACAAAAAAATCACCATATGTTATTATTAATGTCTGATGATATAAAAATTGATATTCAAAGTCAAAATATAAACAATCAAGATTGAGTAAGATATTTAAAGAATCTCTCTCTCTCTCTCTCTCTCTCTCTCTCTCTCTCTCTCTCTCTCTCTCTCTCTCTATATATATATATATATATATATATATATATATATTTCTTGAAATGTAGCGATGTAGAAAATAATTTTACTGAACATCATAAAAGGACATTTCCATATTATTAATTGTTCATTAAAATTTTCGGGTTCTCACATAATGTACATATTTTGGAACTTTTTTTGCATTATTTTTAAATATATGTATAAAAACATAAAATAAATTTTATTTTTAATTATAAATAAATAAAATTTTATCTAGCCCATGTCTTGCACGGGTTCTCTAACTAGTAATTATAATAACTGTACTATTATGAAATTATACATTGTTATATTATATTAGTATTCTTCTAAGATGAATATATTAGTAGTAATTTACTAATCGATATTTCTAATTAATACAAATCTAGTTGGATTTATTTTTAACTGAGCGTAGAAAGTATACAATATAATTTTATGTTATTTCTAGCTTTGAAATTAATTTTCAATATAAAATTAAATCTATTTTATAAATTTAACTATTCATGATAAATAATGAAATGAAATGCTAATAATAAAGCAATTTATCAACAATCTTAGAAACATTAATACTTTGAAATTTTTTAAATGAATTATATATATATATATATATATATTTGATTACTAATCAAAAGGTGAAAAAAAATTAAACAAATCTTAGAATTTTATTTTATTTTTTAATTCCAACTATGCTGCCATACACTAAAGGTATGTCTAGTTGCGTTGGCAGAAGAACATGAGAAAGAAAAAGAAGTTAATGGAATTGAAAGTAATAATATAATAATTTATATCATAGTAACTAATTTTAAAATTTTATACTCATAAAATTAATGAAGGATTTGTCCCTCGCCGAAAAACTCTCACTAGTAAGTTACTGCAAGTATATATTTCTTCACTACAAATAATTTTCTTCACAATTTATTTTTTGCCAAATCTTCTTTCCTGACTTCAATTCGTGAAGGAAAAAAATGAATTTGTGAAGGATGTTACCTTCATTATGTTTATTTTGTGAATGAATTTTGTTTTTTCACTATTCCCTCACTAAAAAAGATATTTAGTGAAGAAAACTAATTCTACACAAATCTTCTTTCACTGCATCTCATTTTTCTTGTAGTATAGTCTTATTAGTCTCAAATATATGGATTAGTCTTATTTTTTAACAAATTTTATTAATTTTGAGGTAATTTTATAATAGTATGTTTGTTATTATAAATAAATATTTATTTTAAAATCGATATGTTAATATGTGTATTAAGGTATTAAGATAAACAAGAAAAATTAACATAGCAACTTTAAAAGCTGATTAATCATGCATGAAAAATCTCAAAAATTAATCATGCATGAAAAGTCCCAAAAGGCTAAAAGCTATTTCACACCACCAAATTTTTGGTGTGGTGTGTTTCGGCTTAAACAGTTGTTGAAAAACTGATTTTCAACTGCAATTTTTGATTTGCCGAACATATTATGATTGTACGTTTTAGATTCAAAAAACTAAAAAATCCCAAAATCTAGTAAACCAAACATACACTAAACCGTTGAGGACGGGCGTCAACAATATATAACATGCCAAATATTTTTTATGTAATGAAACCACACTTTCAAAGTCTTGCATAAAAAGAAATTTCATTTTGAAACAGTAGAAAAGCCTAATATTGAAGCATATGACAAAAACTCAAAGCAATTAGTAAGTTGGGCATGATTATTATAAACTTTTATACAATTTACGTTATATGTGTGTGTATTTATTTATTTATTTATGTAAATATTCATGCACAGACTACATGTATTTTATTTTATTTTTTTGGTGGTGGTGACAATAGTTCTAACATGCTTACAAGACATCAATTTTAAATTTATGAAGATTTGAGTCCCACAAGAACTATCACAATTTCATAATAATAATAAGTCGAAAATCCCACATAATAATTATGACATACCGCATACAATTTACTCTTGATTAATTTCTTATAAGAGATTGACTCCTTATGCATATTTCATGTGATTAACAACACAAAAAAAAATAATAATAAAAAATAATAAAAAATCAAAAATCAAAATCAAAATCAAAATCAAAATGAAATGAAATGAAATGAAATGAAATAATAAAAATCTAGATTATGTAAAATTTATGATAAATCAAATACATATTTTAAAACTGATTAAGGTTTACATAATTTTTAGGCTCGAATATTAATAATTGAAATCTGCTAACTCCTTTGCTCCAAAAAGTAAATAACCAATAAACTTTAACTAATCTATCTATCTATCTATCTAATAAACTTTAACTAATCCATCTATCTATCTATCTATCTATCTATCTATCTATCTATCTATCTATCTATCTATCTATCTATCTATATATATATAAAGTATAAACTAAAAAAATTTGGTTCAATATTTTGCCATGAATGAGACAAAAATATCCTTTAACTAAAGTTTAAATCCACTTACTTAGTTTCAGCTTTTGGTAATTATATCTTGACATTTATTAACTTGACATTTATTTACATAAAAATAATTCATTTACCTATTTATGAGTCACATAATAATTTAATTATGATATCTTTATACTATAACTTAATTGTGTATGCTTGCATATCCACGACCAAGGTTTTGGCGTCGTTGCAGTGGATTGAATTTTTTTTTCAATTATTATCAGTATTGAAAATTCTTTTCTTAATCTAACTTTGTATTTTTTAATTTATTATTTTATAAAAATTTACAAATAACTTCTAATTTATTTTTATATATGAACATAAATTCGATCAACATTAAAAAATTATAATAGATTATTATTTACAAAAAAAATAAAATTAAAGAGTTTATCTTAAAATAAAATTCAAAAACTTATTTATCAAATAAATAAATAATTTATTAATATATATATACATAATATCAACTATTTTAACTTAGAATTAATTAAATATTAAAAAAATTGCATAAAATATTACAATAATTTTTTATAATATATTAAAAAACAAATGTGTCTAACCCAGAAATAATACAGATTAATTAGTGACTATAAGGCGATGTTGCTTGAATCCTTTTCTTTCTCTTTTGGAGAAATTGCTGCAAAGATCTCTTCATAGAAAGATCAGAACGCTTATAAGATTGAGACTGTATCAACATCGTGGAAGATGGCTCCACATAAGGTGAAGTCTTCGGCTTCTCAGTTTCTTGACTTGCAAGCGAAATAATGGCTCTAGCCTGCAGTGCACAGTAAACTGTTAGTAATTAACCGATGATTAATTCTTGTAAAATTTAATGAGGAATTTAAACTTTTCTAGATAAGTCTTCTGAAAAATTTACATACACTAACTTCAAAAAATTGGAGTTCAATTTAACTTTTTATTTTCTTTTAACAATTTTAAGTTTAGGCCCCGAAAGAGAAATATTTAATTTAGGAGCTACATTTGGGTTGCCAAGAGAAGATATTTTCCATATGATAAAAATGTCAATTTAGTCTAGAATGTACAACTAGAATAAAAGTGAGTTTTTTTTTTTTTTTTGAGTGAGTGGGTCCACCAAACTTATAACTACATGAATCTTAAACTAATCATATCAAATCTTATAAGAATCATTAATTATAGAATAATAATGGGTCAAAAATCTTACTTAATAAATGGGACAAAACTCCGGAGGCCTATTACGAATAACAAAAATCTCATGTCTCAGTTTTAACCATTGGATTAAGACTTTATTAATGATCTAAGTGAGAACTGACATCATAAATCCATGCGGATGCAAAATTTTTGATAAATTGAATATATACCCTTATTTTCGTTTGTAGGTCAAAATCTTAGTGTTTCAGTTTTAATCATTCGATTAAGACTTCATTGGTGATCTAAGATGAGAGCTGCCATCATTAATCTATTTGTATGCAAAGTTTTTGATAAATTGAATCTAAACCGTGATATTCGTTTTCCGTCTACGCACGCAACTTGTCCGAATAATTAGAAGTTGGTGATTTTGTCATAAAATTAATTAATTAAGGCATGGTCTGAATGGAGTTTCGGTGTTATAAATTGATTAAATCAGCAAATGCAGGGCAATACAACAAATCTTTATATATAATTATAATTATAAACCTAATTAATTAGGCAAATTAAGAGATATACATACCTGAAGTTCTGTAACATCACAAGAACTGACTATTCCATTATAGAAAATAGTTAGCTTCTGATTCATCTTTGTCTCCTTTGGACTTCCATCACTCACCTCCTTCTCCTTCCTTCAATCACAAAAACCAAAAACCAGTCAATATATATATATATATATATATATAGAGAGAGAGAGAGAGAGAGAGAGAGAGAGAGAGAGAGACTTACACAGATTGCTGGTGATGATGCTCAAAGGAAGGTGATAGAAGGCGAAGTTCCAAGTTGCAGTTTCTTCTCATGATTAATTGTAGAGATTATATGGAAGTATATGTGTATGTATATGTATATATGGGTGAGAACAATAAGAGAAGAATGAAGAAGCAAAAAAGTGTTTTGCATGTAATATATACGGATGTTTGTCGGGCGCCCACAAAATTTTGGACACGAAACGGACACACAATTAAAAATCGGCGGTGGTTGTGAATGACTAAAATAGAACACGTGCAACACGACTTTTCTAGGCGTCCATAGAATTGAACCGCCACCAACTATAACAATACCACTCCAAATAGTGCACCCTGTCGATGTGTTTATTTTTTTTTTCAGGAATATGAGGAAAATTCAAAAGAAATATTGAACAAAATATCTATAAAGTGGTTTATGTAAAGAATTACCTTTAAAAGTTTATACTTAAATTATTTGGAACAAATTGTTCTATATGCTTACAATCTTAACATTCAATGTTTTTGTCCACCAAAGAAAACATTCAATGTTTCTCTAATAAAGAAATGGGGAAAATATATATTACTATGTGAACTCTTATATTAGTTTCGCTTTGGAAATTAAATTTTCAATTATTTCAATTACATGACACGATTACTTAATTGTTTCAATTTCTTCTAATTGACTAATTATGGTCCCAAAACAACATCATTTAGGTTTTTAAAGTATTTTATATTACATAAATTTAATATCTCTTATTCTACAGAAATGGGAAGGGCAGAATGGTAAACATCAAATTGACCTGTTAAGGGAAAAAAAAAAAAGATCACCAACCTCCGTCAGGCGGCTATGGCTACCACAGTGCACCAAACGTGACAGACAGACACTCATATGCAAAGAAACATTTAGGGAAAAGTGATTGATTTTGTTGGTAAAATTCGAAGTTAGGCTCAAAAAATACGTCCTCGCTTGTTAAAAATCTACAAACACAAGCCTCATGGTCATCTTCCTCGGTCATGATACGACTGCCATGGTTAACAATGACCAATCTTGATTCAATGCTCGTTTTTGCCTTAAAACTTGATGAAAAATAAAATAAAAATTATCAATATCATCCTTGCAATCCCAAAAATTGTTCAATACATAATATCAACCAAAATCACCATATATCATTACTGTAATTAAAAATTTTAAAATCGCTTTAGGGTTTATACGCCCTCTTATGAAATTTCCTTCCTACGACCTCAATTAGAAGAAATTTTTTTTTTTAAATCTATAAGCAACTCCACATAAATACAAGAACAAAATTACTCTATTAATTTTTAAAAAATCAAAACAATTGAATGAAATTTTAATTAGAAACCTATCCAATATCTCGCAAAAATGATAATTGGGCTATTTTAAGTTGTTCTTTTTTCCCCTTAGTAGGTAGATTTGATGTTTACCATTATGCCCCTCCCATTTCTGTAAAACAAGAGGAAATGAATTTTTGTAATAGAAAATATTTTTAAAAAACTAAACAATGTCATTTTGGGCCCATAACTGGTCAATTGGAAGAAATTGAAACAATTAAATACTTGTGTCATTTAATTGAAATAATTGAAAAATTGATCTCCAATGTGGAACCAACCCAAGAATTCGATGTAGTAATATATATTTTTCCCTAAAGAAAAATAATAAAATGCATGTACTGCATCCATTTTATTTTATTTGTATTAATTTTTTTTTTGGTTTGTCCTAATTTAGTTGTCACTTTCCTTTATCATACTATTTTTATCATATTTTTCTAGCACTATCCATATTTAATTAGCCAAATTTAGCTTTGGAACAATAACACATTAAAATATTAAACTCATTTATTTTCACAAAACTTTCTCTCTTATTCCACTATATATAACAAACTCTTCTCATTGGTCCTTACATAATAAGATAACAAGAGTATTTTAGAAAAAAAAAAAAAAAAAATTTAATAGACATGCATTCTCCAATTAGGACAAATATATTAGGACGAAGAGAGTATGTTTCAAGATGTTGAAATTATGCATAACCAAATTTTTAAATGATACCCTCCCCATTTTTCACAAAAAAAAGAAAAAGTTAGATTTGAATAAGAAATTATTCCTTTAAAAGTCCCATTTTTATGTGATGGCTATTGAAAAAAATCTTATTATTTTTAGAGATAAATATGAGATAAAATTATACCCATTTTATTTTTTTTAAAATATTTTTTAAATCAATTATTATTTCATTGACTTGAGTATAATGTGTATGATGGAGATCGTCCTAAATTAGGGATATGGTTTCCACCTTGGTCATAATTAGGGCAACGTGGCATCCCACGTAGCAGCTTAACGCTCGCATGGCAACGTGACATTCGATTGGTTATCCTCAAGGCTCGGCACCTGCCTCGCCCAAAAGCAGCTCATCCGATTAACCATCCTCAAGGCTTGGCAACTTGCCCCGCTCAAAGAAAGATCGGTCCCAGCATTCGGCTTCCAGAAAGCGCAAAGCTCGGTTAATCGGCCTCCAAGGGGTTTTGTACCCGCATCAGTCCGCCCAAACCATCATCGTCAGGAGCTCCCAAACTATGTGTCTTCAGTCCAGGCCTACCCAGGTACCAGATACGCTTTGCCCCATCGACCGGTCCCGGCCCTGCCTAGTCCGGGTCTAGCAGCCGAAGGCCATAAAACAAGTTCCCAGACGGTATCCAATCAGCCGCCTAACCCTGCAACCCTGTCAACTCAAAGGAGACGCGCTATACCTGCTGTCAACTCACAGCAAGCGCACTATACCTACTTTATCGGGCTGTGGATCAAGGCAGAAAGTCTACAAATACCGCCTCACCTGCACAGATGAAGAGGACTGGACTTTGGGACTCCATTTCTTATTTCTCCTCCGCTTTAAACACACAAGAGAGTCAAACACACAACATAACCAATATTCTGCAAAGTCACCAGAACAGTATACGCTCTCTCAAAACCACACAAATGCTCCGGTAATCCTTTTCCTCTCCCATTTAATATTCAGATCATCATCTTGATATTCGCTAACTTAAGCATCGGAGAGGAGAACGAGAGAACAAACCCCTCGTGTTGCCCGTATTTCAGGTCAACTTGCTGTCGCTGACGTGTGTATAGCTGGAAACGGGGTTTGGACTTGGATAAAAGTCAAAGTGGTCCCAACATGATATAATATATCAATAGTGCTCTCGTAAAGATAAAGACAGAAAAGTAAAAAAGAATACTAGAAAAAAAACTTGTACAAAAAATTGTTATGTGATGGAGATATTATTATGCATAAATATAGTATTATTCGATATGGAACTTGTGAAACAAAGAGTAAAATGTTGGCCATGTTTTTTTCAGATCACATTCAGATGATGGTACTTTGCCATTGTTGCCTGCTTCAAAATCATCCATTAATTAATTAATAAAAATCCACTTAGGGAATACTCCTATTTGGTTTTATATTACTAACCCTATTTAGAAGTCAAATAATTGAATGGCATGTTTCTAATAGGGCAACCAAAGTTAGGTTGAAATCACTAATTAATTCCACTTAATAGTCAAATTTAAATCAAATGTAAGTACTAATGTCGACATACCAAACATGCCCACACAAAACATAAATTAAATCCGTCTTAATTGATCCCGTGTATGAATGTGCACCTCTCTCTCTCTCTCTCTCTCTCTCTCTCTCTCTCTCTCTCTATATATATATATATATATATATAATATTAAAAATTGCAAACTATTATTCTCTCATTCTCACTCAGAGCTCATAGGTTAGGAATATACTTTATCTACTTTACGTACTAATAGAATTTAATTAGCATATAAGACACGTGATCAAGTTAAAAACGTTATTACTCGTTGTAAATATAAACGATATATTAACATACATTATATATTAAAAAATATAATAAATAAATAAAATGAGAAATACGTGCTACAACAATATATATGCTAATAATTCTAATTATTGAAAACGGTTCCAATTAAATTGAATGTGTCAATTGAAAGGCCATAAATATATTTAATTATGTGACTTAACACAAACAAGACCAAAATATTTTTATAATAGGCCTCAATAATCTTGTAATTTTTAATTTTTTAGATTTTTTTTTTATGTTAACTCAACTTGATTGAACTAAATTTATGATAGTATTATAGGTAAAATATTTTTAATTTTTAATTTTATAAAAAACAATATTTTACATACTCAAATTTACACACTTAAATAAATGGGGACCTTTTTTTTGGTAAAGTAGGGAGTAGATCAGTCTGTTGCCCCTCGCAAAATTCTTCAATAAACCGCCATAGTTGTATTTCCATAAATACCCCTCTTTCCCTTACGTGGCGTGTTTCTATTCGTTTCCTTTTCCCCTTCTTTGCAGTCGAGTTGTACCAGAACATCGATATGATCGAAGTACAAGTAAGCGGACCTCAAAACTGAAAACACCGACGAACGCCACGAGAACTAGTTTCCTCAGTAACTCCGCCCACTGTTCTCTCTATATCTATTTATATATATATACACACACATACATTTAGACATTTGGCGTCACACATTGAAATTCCTTTGCTTTCCATTCGACCGTTTAGAGAAATCTACGAAAATGGCCTCGATTTTTCAGTCAGTCGGGAGTGCAGCAGCTACTTTTTCATCATCCAGTTCATTTGATTCGAAGAAATTTCAATCCTCAGCTCGTCGATCTCTTTCAGGTTTGGTTAAATTATGTTTTGTCTGCTCCAATTATGACATGTTTTACTTGAATTATGTCCAATTTGATATGAATTAGGTTTTGTTATGTCTTATTTTATTTGAATTAGGTTTAGTTTGATTTTAATTGTGTTGATTTTAGGGAGGAAAGGGTGCTTTTTAGTGGTTAGATCTGATCATGGGAGGATGGACAATGGCAGAGCTGACAAATTAATGACTAATGCCGTTGCAGTTAACCATCTCTATCTCTTGCTCTCACTGTATTATACTGTATATATATTATGTCCCAATCCCACATCGGAACCGAGCACCACAATTCCTGTGGTGGGCTAAATGTGTTTTGGAACACCCTTATTTGGATATATTCTCATTCTCTGTGTTTTGTGTGTGCATTTGTGCTTTAAAGATTGATTGTTTGTTTATAATTTGCAGGCAAAGACTGATACTTTGGCATCATCTACAGCATCTAAACCTGGGTAAACTTTTTTTTTTTTTTATAATTAATGTGTTTCTAACTGTTTAGCTCTACAAGTTTGTCTATTTTAATTCTATGAAAATGTAATGGAATATTAAAGTGGTAGTTTGAATGGTTTCTGAACCTTTTATTATGCATTTTTCATATGGTATTCTATTTTTTTTTTTCTCATTCTGTTAGCCTGCCAAGGCATCTAGAGAAACTGAAGTGGATAATAGAAGATTAAAAGTTGCTAATTTATCATATAGTTTTGTGGTAGATTAGGATTGAGCCAAATGTTTCCTCTTTGGTGTAAAAATTTGTCAATTCTGCCTAATCTTGACAACTTAATAAGTGTGTTCAAATGGAAATTTTTGGGTGCATATTCTTATGTGTAACCAAGCAAATACATTCTCTTAGTTGTGAAAGCAATTATGATAGTATTCCAGTGACTGCTTAATCGCTAGAAACTGCAGTTATTTACTTGAATTTTTTGACTCAAATTTGCTTAAGGTTACCTAGTCATTTGGTGATTCACTGGGAGCATTTTTCACTGACACTGTTTTTGTGAGCTTGGATGGAAAAGAAATGGGGAGAGAGAGTCAAAAAGATCCTTCAATATGCTGGCTGGGTTGTATGAGTACATTTTAAGGTGTAAGTCGTCCCTTAGGAGGTGCCACACTGGAGGCTTTGAGCTTGTTCTCCCGTCATCCTGGTTCATGCAGAACTGCTACCCTTTTTCATTCAGACTCGAGCAAACTAGGTTCTGATATTTCCAAAGCATGATTAGATTGTCATCACAGATGGATTTCCTTCACTCTAGATTCCCAGAAGCAAATCATCTCTGATTTTACTATATTTTGGGAAAAGCATTGCTATCATGTCGTATTCGTGAAAAGAAAATAAGCTTTAAAAAGACTTTCATAATTCTTACTAAAAAGTTGAGAAGGGTTGTTTTGTAGTGTTGCACATTATCAAAAGAATTGCTAAGTCCTCGTCATGAATTGTTGAAATGCGGTCTCGTGTTAGAAATCTACCAATTAGCTTGAGTCTAGGATGCATGGATTCTTCTCAACCCTGATGAACTGAAGAAGGGTTCCTTCCGGATTTGGAGATTTGGAATTCAGTGAGATTCGTGGAGGGGATTCGATTGATGCAGAATCGTGGAATCTTGACAAAAAGAACTTAGGTTCAAGTAGCTTATTAGAGATTCAGCATACGGATTCACATTGGGGAGTTCAGGATTTCTTGTAATTTTGCAAAACAAAATAAATTAAACTACAAGAACAGATCAAACCTTAATTCTAGGGATATCAAATAAGCTTTGATACGCGCTTTGTGACTGACGATCCCTTGCTCTACTACTGGTGATTCCTTACTCGCTCTAGCACTTAGTACACAATCACATTTATTCGCTTTCTCTCTTCTTCTCGCTTCTCCTTTTGGCTTGATATTGGGTTATGATGAAGCCATATCTCCTAAACATATTTATATTTTAAGTAAGTTTTTTATTAGGATTTATTAAATGTGCCGAATCTGTACTCATTCTATGAGATAAGCCGAACTGTCAAAATATGTATGGAGAACCTGAATCCTTATTTATTGGGGTTGAGTACATTTTCTAAATCAAATTGCAAAATCCAATAGTCTGTATGTCTGGCATTAAATTTGTGAAATAGAAGGATTTAGCAATTTGATGATTTTCCAGAGTCACAGTATTTAAAAATTGTATACATTCTTAGTCAGAGCTGATTATGATATATTTGTTTAGCTTGAGGTCCTAAACTTCTACAATAGGTAAAACTTCGTCAAGCTATTGATAGGGTTATTTGTTTGCCTCGATGATTGCTCTAGCATGCACAATACTAGTCCAAGTTTTGATGCTGTTTGCTACTTGGAACCATAAGGCAAGGTGCAACCTGGCTATAATGTTACAATCCTCTCAACCAAAGGAAATTTTTTGTTTTCCTTTTCTTTTGCAAGACAAGTAGATATACCAGCATTCACAATACTAGTCCAAGTTTGATACTGTTTGCTACTTGGAGCCATAAGGCAAGGTGCAACCTGGCTATAATGCTTCAATCCTCTCAACCTAAGGAAATTTTTTGTTTTCCTTTTCTTTTTCAAGACAAGTAGATATACCAGCATGAACAATACTAGTCCAAGTTTTGATACTGTTTGCTACTTGGAGCCATAAGGCAAGGTGCAACCTGGCTATAATGTTTCAATCCTCTCAACCTAAGGAAATTTTTTGTTTTCCGTTTCTTTTGCAAGACAAGTAGATATTTGTAGTCGAATGTCAGTCTCTTAGTGGTTAGTATCCTTTAGTAGTATCTGTTCTAGGAGAATATACTGCATCATCCTGCCTAATAAAATCTTACAAAGATGACATTTTACCCTCCGTGTCCATTCCCCCAATACAATTGGTTAACTACAATCTTCACACATATGGAGAAGGTTAAATAAAAGGAGAGTGTAAAATAAACTTTCCAATTTTACATTATGTTTGGATCGGATACCATACTAGTGGACGCCATTTTCGAGGATAGCATAATGTTTATTGCACATTATAGTTTTGACTTTGTATTTTAGTCAATCTTTTGAGGATAAGTTTTGTTTTCTTGTACTTGAGTTATTCTTTTGGTGACGGAGGGAGTACCAATTAGCAGATGTATTACATAAGATAACATTCATGTCATATTGTCACATTTCTAACAATATGAAATTCTCATTCTCAGACATGAACTTTTACTATTTGAAGCCCTCTGTGAAGGTCTGGAGGAAGAAATGGACAGAGATCCCCGTGTGTGCATGATGGGTGAGGATGTGGGCCACTATGGAGGCTCATACAAGGTGACGAAAGGCCTGGCTCAGAAGTTTGGGGATCTCAGGGTCCTTGACACCCCAATTGCTGAAAACTCTTTCACTGGTATGGCCATTGGAGCTGCCATGACTGGCCTGAGGCCAATTATCGAGGGAATGAACATGGGATTTCTCCTTCTCGCTTTCAACCAAATCTCTAACAACTGCGGCATGCTCCATTACACATCTGGTGGCCAGTTTACAATCCCAGTGGTCATCCGTGGGCCGGGAGGAGTCGGCCGGCAGCTCGGGGCCGAGCATTCACAACGTCTTGAGTCATATTTCCAGTCCATTCCCGGAATTCAAATGGTGGCATGCTCGACCCCCTATAATGCGAAAGGCTTAATGAAAGCTGCTATCCGAAGTGAAAATCCCGTGATACTGTTCGAGCATGTTTTGCTTTACAACCTCAAGGAGAAGATTCCGGATGAAGAGTACATTTGTAATCTCGAGGAAGCAGAAATGGTTCGACCTGGGGAACATATAACAATTTTGACATATTCACGGATGAGGTATCATGTGATGCAGGCTGCCAAGACTTTGGTGAACAAAGGGTATGATCCTGAAGTTATTGACATTAGGTCATTAAAACCGTTTGATCTTCATACGATTGGGAATTCAGTGAAAAAGACGCACCGAGTTTTGATTGTGGAGGAGTGTATGAGGACTGGTGGAATTGGTGCCAGTTTGACAGCGGCTATAAATGAGAATTTCCAGGACTATTTGGATGCCCCAATTGTATGTTTGTCATCTCAGGATGTGCCAACACCATATGCTGGCACTTTGGAGGAATATACGATAGTTCAGCCTGCCCAGATTGTGACTGCCGTAGAGCAGCTGTGCCAGTAAGAAGCAGCAGCAAGAATAATCATTGCAATTTTGTTGTTCCGGTACTTCTTCTTTATTCCTATATATGTCAGTTCCTCAGTTTTCAACTTCATTTTTGACTTATTTTTATTGTCAGGGTTATTTGTGGTGAACTGCAATTTTTTTTATTGTTTAAAAGAATTTTCCTTTGTTTTAGTTTTCTTCACTTGTTTGGTCCAATGGATGTAACTTATGCACTAATCAATGATTTCAGGAAGTCCAAAGAATTATCATACCGCACAATAACTTTTCCCCACTTACCGGTTTTAGGTATTTGTAAGTGAAAAAAGAAGCTCAGTGGTCGCTGACCATTTATTAGTCAACGTCTTTTGTCCGGTGCTTAGCAGCTGTACATTGCGTGTAACTGTTAATGCACCAGACACGATACTTCTGACAAAAGATGGTCAGCAGTACTGACCTCCTGCCGAATCGTGTAAACGGGATTATCCTTTGTGAGCTGATGTAGTTCTTAACCGATTACTTCTTATTATGACTTACAGCGTGTATCTTGACTCAGATTGAAGCAAGATTCAGGACTGTAATCAAAGTCATATACTGTTCCTAATTAGCGCCATACTTGTGGAAACGGGGTATCGTGGTGACATGGGCAATGGGCTAATAATTCCTTGTGCTGTAAAAGATCTGTGAGTAGGCTGACCCGAAAGTAGTTCAGGAAAATTCAATTCCTTTCCTGAGCTTTAAACATTTTCAAAAGATTAACGATATACTAAGGCTTTGTTTGAAACTTGAAAAATAATGCGGAAAAACATTGGAAGGACATGGACGACAAAATTAAAATGTAAAAAAGAAAAAGCATATTATCGTAATAAACATAAGCTGAGTTAATCTGAACTTCAAATTTAACGTCAAGAATAATGTTAAACTATAGTTTCAATTTTCTTGTCTGTTTTCATCATTTTTCTCTTGTTTTTCAAGTTTCAAATGGATCATAATCTTACCACTTGCACCTTCATTGGGCCTTTGGAGAGAACTCAGGACCATCTGGGGTTTTGTGGGCTTATCTGAAACAACGATGGGAAAATAGACCACGGGCTTTTGCTAGATATCTTCCCATGCTCAGTTTGGCAGATTAATTATCTCTCCTCGTTTTTTGATCATTCTGTTTAAATATAATAATCCTCCAAAATGTGAACACAGAGTTGATTTTTTTATTTTTTTATTTTTAATCCTACTTGACTTGGTTTCATTTATAGTATTAACATGATTACGAAAAGAGTATCTCAAGTCTAATGTAGGATACGCTTGTTTGGAGGGTGGGGAATCGGGGCGGATTTTTATGCTCTGTTATGAAGCATGTATAACGCAATGGAACAAATCTTATGTTTCTTTGTCTGAAACTGGCTTAAAACATGTCAGGTTGCTGCGTGATTTGTGTGCGTGTGTATGATTTTGTATAAGATCATGGCTACGTCAAGGTTTATTTGCAAACGAATTTAAAACAAGTTGACAGATGAATATTGATAGGAAGACATGCTTACTGGATATCCAGCAAGAATTGTTCCTGTGTCTCCTATTCCTGGACTGAAATTAGACTTTGGCCTACTGCTGTTTTTTGTCTTGGGTATGCACTCAAATCTGCCCATGTGAAAGAGGTTCTTCTGCATGTGATTTCTCTCATACTTCTTTGGCCCACTTCATGACTTTGATGTTGTCAATTAATGGAAAATGTGTTTTTTTTTTTTTTTTTCTCTTGATGCTTTATTTTAATTAGTTTAATTTATGCATATTACTAAATATTATTATTTTCGTTCAAAAATTAGAGATATTCATATTTGGTATGCTCTAAAATTAAATATAAGTTTTTGTTTTATTACCGTAATATTCTTAATTTATCATTTCATTACATAAAAAACAAAAAATAAAACTTTGCACTATATATCTAAAATAAATTTCTTTATAAACACTTAAATTTTTATATAATAATTACTATAACAGAACATTTATTTTTATTTTTATTTTTAAATCGTCGTTTTCGAGTTGATTAATATTCTTCATATTTGTGCTAAAACTATTTGCTTTTAACTTTTAATTAATGGAACCCCACGCTCTGATCTTAACATTTTCGAATATGTATACATATTATAAAAGGATACAATTAATGTGGATCCAACATTATTATGTGATGGGGTATGTCGAGGGTAGACAGCCCTCCATGAAAATGACCATAAATTGCAATCAAGTCCCGGGCGGAACAGGTCGATCCTATATATCTACAATTTAGTGATCGGCTATGCATGTCCTGTCTTCTGCATTATATTCCATTTGTCCCCTATGCATTTTAGTGTATTATATTTATTAAATTCTAAAATTTAAATTTGAAGTGAATTTTATTTTATTTTTATTTATGTCAAAGTCAATATTAGTTGTAAATTAAATATAAAATATTGTTACGTACAAATTTTGAAATTTTAATAAATTTGTATTATAATTTAAATTACAAAATTTTATATACTTAGTTTGATAAAACTTAAAGCCCGAGGCACGTGTTTGTTAATTTGAAGATAACACTGTGGCTGGGAAAGCTGGTGGGAGATTAAATATGTGGAGCATTTGGTCGAAAGCAACTTAAATTGATTATTAATTGTTGGCTTCGAATTTGTTAGATCAACTGCCATCTCCCTGTATGATGAATCGATCGGATATGCATCAGAACAAGATAAAGGGTCGATTTCAGAATGGGAATCAATTTTTTGCACAAGCAAAAATGTTAATTTTACGAGATTATTTTGAAACGCGTTCATCTGAGATAGAAATTGACACTCTTATTGTAAAAATTTATTATTTTAAACAAAATATTGTAAATGTAGTATACATTATTAGAGTACAATTATATTCCAGGCTAGGATTTTTCTAAGCAAATCTAAAGGTTAGAGTGCAATGAATCATGTCATTCATTCAAGATATAGAGAAAACGATAAATATAATGTGACTGAAGTACATATCATAGTATAGAGCACACTGTATCACACGTTAAAACAATTTTATTTTATGAGAAATAAAAAATAAAATAGATAAAACTACATTGCTTGATCATTTGTTACGCAAGAATACATACTAGCTCCACTTTTTTTTCTTTTTTTTTTTTCATTTTTTTTCTTCTAAATATTCTTTTCATGGTTCAAAAATCCTCGTTGGCTCATACTAGTTCCACGTATTACAATTGTGGCAGAATATGATCCATAAGAAAGACCTATGAACTTGTTGGCGGAACCTCGTGCAACAGGAAGAAGCATATAAAATGGGACCTCATTGGGACTTACTTCTTTTGTTGGCCAAACCGCTTCTCCAAGGGCCAAACCAAACCAATTTCATTCAACGTCAATGTTTTCCATCATCTTGTATAAGTCGTATTATTATCAGTCAATTATGTTAGAATATTTTATATTTTACCATAATAATAACTATTATTAGATTTGGTATCTCGCGCATATTTTGCACTCCAAGTTACTAGGAACACTACAAACTCACTCCCTGTATCACTCCTAATTAGGTACAATTAATATTCAAACATGATTCATGGGAGTTAGGGTAGGGGCAGAGATCGATGATGGTTGAATTTTTAAATAACTTATTTCGGACCTTGAATATTTTATACCAAATCTAATACATACTCCGTTCGTCTCATTTATATTGCAACACTTGTATTTTTTGGACGTATCATATTATCTGCAAAATATTTAATTTAAAAAGTTTAATAATGTTAATTGTCTAAATTATCCTTATTTTATCAAATACGGTCTATCACTTCAATCACTATTGTTCTATTTTAAATTATTATATTAATACTATACCCCACCACTTTAACTACTACTTTACTATTCTCTTATTTAAAATTATAATATCAAATACATTTCTTAAACTCCGCACAAAATTAAATCGTTGCAAACTAATTAGGATGAAGGGAGTACTTATTTACAACTCATATGTAAAAACTTCAATTTTTATAGCTAACTTTACAAGAAATAATATACGGAGTGTGTGTGTGTGTGTGTGTGTATGCATGTGGATATATATACATATAGCGACGGAGAAAGAATGGGGATGAGCTAACCGGAGTAACACAAGTAAATAAAGCTAAGAATGTAATTTTATTATTATTTTTTTTTAATTTTAAAACTATGTCGCTCCAGTGATTCCTTATTCGCTCATTTTCTTCTAAGATTTTGAAAACTTCAATACCCCATGATGACGAAAGCTCATCTATCGCAACATGATACTATAATTTTTAGTTTTAGGCACCCTGCTATATATACACCAAAGGGGTTGCCTAACAAAACTGAATAACCATAGGATTAATCTCCAATGTTTTAATTTGCATTTTTCTTGTTCTTTTTTATGAAATCATTTCCATTATTGGATTTGCTCAAGAACATGTTAAATCAGTATGATACGAATAGACTGTCGGTATAGAGAACATTGTTTTTGACCTCTTAATCAATTAAATTATTTTTCTGAGCCGAATCCAGTCAATTTCCAGCTATATACTGTATACGTACAAAACAACCAAGTTCTTCTTACAAACAAATAGACTCCGCAATTTACAAGGTGAATAAACTCGATGTAGACAGACCATTTAAACAACTCCTAGTCTCGACCCCTCGGACCTCCAAAGGAATGATCGAGTAACATGTGAAGTTAAGCTGGTTGTTGGTCCCAAGTTAAATTCTAAGGCAGACCAGAATTTAAAGAAGCTCTCTCTCTCTCTCTCTCTCTCTCTCTCTCTCTCTCT
>JAUMHB010025883.1:0-23862 GCA_032359685.1 Pittosporum tobira
AATAATAATTTTGTTAATACTATTGACATTTTCCATTATGGAATGGAAATGAGTGTGTAGAATAAACAGTATATTGAGAAAAAAATATATATTTTGTAATTATATATATGTTAGATGTTTAGATTTAATAATTTGTAATTAAAATATAAGCTTAGAGTGATTTCAACATATACTATTATATATGAAAAATAATAGATACTTCATAGTTATTTTTATTGTTAATATTTTTTAGTAATAAATTTATATTTATATATATGTTAGAGGTTTATGTTTAATAATTTATAATTAAAATATTGTTAAGTGATAATTTTGGTAAATGTATTGATAATGAAAAATATGTATACTTAAAAATAATAGAAAACCAAATTTACATATCATTAAGCAAAACATACAGTATTTAATATTTTAAAATTTATTTCATCATATGAGTTTAGTAGAGTGGTAAACTTACTCATAACCTATTGAAGTGACAAAGATTCAAATCCTGACAACTATAATTAATTTTTTAAAAAGAAGAAATGACCGATGGGCAAAAATGTTTAAAAAATGACTAAATATTGAACTAAAATGATAGTGATTTGTGTTATATATATATATATATATATAGTTTGTTGATAATCTGTCACAAACAGGCCATAGAGTTAGTACAATTACCTAGCATTAGTTGCAGTTATTAAGATTGAAGAGTAACATCAAAAATGTAGTGCTGGTGCTTAGTCGGCAGGCTGGGCCCGTTTGACTCCATATGATTAAGTTGACCAACGACTCAACTTTCGTCTTAAACTTGAGTTGACTATACCCTTTTATCAAGAGTTTTCAAGACACTTTGATTAATCCCGATCATATCTCATCCTCGCTTGGTGGGTTGACAGCCCACAAGAAGAACCAAAAGAAAGCCTTTTTAGGGTTCAATCAACAACCCTACTTGGTGGAAGGTTTGAATTCAAATCCGCTCCCAGTTAATTGTATTTAAGAATTATCCATTTAATATTATAACAAATACAAGAAAAACTCTATCTATTTAAATGCAAAATTATAATTAAAAGTTCACAAATGAAAACATCAAATCTAAACACGAATAAAATTTGACCCGATGGTAGGAATGTTGCCTTGTTGCTCGCTAGCCCTAGTTTGCTCGTCGGAGGATGGGAATTCCGAGTCATACATGTGTTATGTCATCTCAGATTATGTATTATTATTTAATTTACTACACAATATTAATTATATCCAACATCATGTACGAGTTATTTGATGTGTTATAACCTTGGTTAAAACAAAAATGGGAGTTATCATCATCGTAAGACTACTCAATGTTTCTCTTTAAGAATTACCAGTGAGATAAGAAAAGCTGAAATTTCTGCAAAATGTTTAACTGTCGAGGGAGAATTTATACTCAATTGAAACGAAATACGTATGTGTGTTTGTTTATCCAATAGTTCGGGTTCAAACAATCTGTCCATGGTCCCCTCGATCAACTGTGCAGTCAATCATTTCCTGGTTTTTCATTTGTCCGTATAAATTTTAGAAGCAAGTTCTGTATTGAGATGTAGAATTTGTTGTACAAAATTAAATGACATACATTAGGTGAAGGCACTTTGTTGGCGCAATTTATTTAATCCGTCTATAGTTTATTTTTAAAAATAATTTATCTTATAAGTTCAATATAATAATATTTTTAATTTAATTAAAAAAATTAACCAATAAATATCTTTTAAAACAACTTATAAATTATTTAAATTAATAAATAATTTTAAAATAAATTATATCAACCAGTGCATTTCCTAGTAACATATCCTAGTAATACTTGCGCTTCAATAAAAATGTCTTGAACCAGCAGTGGGACTTTTCCGCATTCTGGGGTCCGTTTTGAGTCTTCTAATACTACTTAGGTGCCCACACAACAAGCAATTGGCTAGGCCACATGATTAAGTTGACCAACGACCTAACTTTGGTCTTAAACTTGAGTTGACTAAACCTCTTCATCAAGAGTTTTATAGACACTTGGATTAATCCCATATCACGCCTCTGCTTGGTACGTTAACAGCCCTACAAGAAGAACTGAAGAACCAAAAAGATAACCTTTTAGGGTTCAATGAACAACCCTAGCTACTTGGTGGAAGGCCTGAATTCAAACGCTCACAATAATTTGGTATTTTAGTGAATCAACCTATTTGGTATTTTAATGAATTCAAACGCTCCCAATAATTTAGGGTTCAAGGAATAACCCTAGTTGGTATTTTAAGTCCATGATGGTATCTATCACTAGTGCTAATAATTTGACTTAATTGGGTTTTTGTATCTTTAATTAGAGAATCTTGCTTCGAAATCAAAATAACGGAAATGAGATTATATAAGTTTAGGATTGTGATTATTATTTGAAACTCAAATACTTAGGGTATTTTAAGTAAAGAAACATCATAATGTCAGAAGATGAAGTGAATGAATAACACGACGAAAAAAATATGTACTTCGTGCTTGATATATTGTGCCCATAAAATCAAAAACTTTCAAATTTTATTATAATTATCACGTGCTATTGTGAAAGAGTCAGAAATTTCGACACAGAAAATATCACATAACTCATTAATTCTAAACTAGATCAAAGATGTATATCCCAATGATTAATTAGCTAGATTGAAATATTCCTAATTAGACAGCATGATCAAGCCATCTAAAGCATGGAGTAGTTAAAATTTGGAAGGTATCAGAAAGAGAATCCCACTACAACATTCTCATCAAAAGAAGATAACAGAATCATGAAAACCAATTGTATTAGTTTAGTGCTTGGATTATGGCTTCACACCCGACCTTTTGCGAATATCTTTGAAAATAACGGTATATCTAATGGCTTCACTCACTAGAATGTTTTTCAAATAACGGAAATATTCATAAGCAAAATTGCGAATTTGTGACCTAAAATATGTCACAATATTGAGATAAATTAAACTATATAATACAGAGTTCCTATAGTAATTCAAGTAGTTAAGAGTATTTTTATTTTTTTTTTGTCTACTTCTTTATTAGGGGAGTTGTACTCTTTGAGTCTCTTTTATACAATATACATATGTGGTTTCACTTTATATGAATAAAGTATATATATCCTATGTATGTGCATGTATTTTTTTTTTCTAATTATAAATACAGATAGAGAGTGTTGAAAAGGGGAAAAAAGAGGAGACTGAAAGCATCCGACCATGGAATGGTGATGATTGTGTCCAAGAAGCATGGTAAGCTTTTCATTTTAGAGCCAAATTGGAATCTAATCTAAGAAATGGGATATATATATTCTTTTCTTTTTTGAAAAAAAAAATACATATTTATGTATTATTTATGGTAGATGATGTTGCTGACCACGCAAGACCCACCATGTTGATAGTGGAGACCGGAGACTTACCTAAACCATGAAGTAAATGATTTAGGAGGTGGGAGATCGAATTGTTGGAAAGAATAATTAATAAGCAACATTTCCAGGTCCTTCTGATCAGTTGGGCCGGGTAATGGGTGTTTGGTGGGGGAAATAATCTGAATTGCCCATCATCATTTGCCCCCCTGTTACATCATTATGATGCATCTGTGATGATATGATTATGTTCCTCTTCTTAACTATAGAAATGTAATCACATCTTTTGGTTTAAAATCAATTGTTAGACCTAAGTTTTGAGATTGGGTTGACGTGGCATCACGGGCCTTCAGAAGCCCATCTGTTTAGAGAAATTAGTCCGTGTTCATTGTATCCGTGTTCTTTGTCCAAACTTAATTTAGGTCCAATATTGCATGTTCATATGGTCTTCTAATGAGTCATCTAAGTTAGCCCAATAACTTCACAAAATAGCCCTTCTGCAATTTGCTTGTTTTCCTCTGCCTACTTTTCCGCCAGGAGCAGGAAATTTAAAAAATAAAAATTTTAAAAAGATACTCACACAAAAAAAAAAAAAAAACTTCCACATTTTCCCAACAAATAAAACAAATAAGAAGTGAGAGATACAATATGATGTATTATGCAATATCAATATTTTTAATAAAATAATAATAATATTTTATTATTTTTAATAAAATGACGTTATTCTATCTAAAAATATTAATTATGCAGCTTTTCAAATACAATGCAGTGCTAACCTCATAAATAAATTCCAAACATGTGATTATAGTTTATTAATTAGCTAAGGAGACGGAATAAGTAAGTATGGCTAGGCAGACCCCCTAATTCGCAATTTTATTTTCTTGTTCTTTACTTCTTCTTTTTTAATAGGGGGTGATAATGGTTCTACCATGTTTACAAAGATTAATCTAAGATCAATTAAGATTCGAGAATATCATAATTCTACAATATTAATAATAGGCCATAAATTTCACCTGAAAAAGGGAACAAGATTCCGCACCATTAAACCCATAATAAATAATTAAATAATTCTAATAATGAAAAAGATAAAGAGAAACAAGAATTTCACTTAAATTAATAAAAAAATAAATAAAATTCAACGCACTATGTGAGAGACTCGAATTTGTGACTTTTTATAAATAAAAAATTTCAAAGTCTCTAAAATTTTAACAATTAAACAAAAACCTCACGAACTTTTTCTTTACCATTGATATTATAATTTGGGTCTTTACAAATCAAAGTTGGACAACTTATAATTCTCTATCTTAGATGTCTGGCTAATGGTTGGCTCGCCAGATTGATGTTGCACTGTATTGGCCGCTAGTAAATGATTTTCGTGCCGGCAATGATTTCAAAGTGCACCCATATATTGCCTTTTTTCTAAAAAGTTGAAGAGAGAATAAAATATTTATCTAAAATAAATTTTTTTGAAAAAGATGAGAGGAGTGAGAAAAGTAGATATTTATTTAGAATAAATTTTCTGGAAAAGTAAAAACTTTTCATATTTTTAAATAATTGAATTAATTATTAATCTGTAAAAATATAAAATTTTAAAATGACTATTAATATAGAAGTGGAGGGAGTATATAGCAATTTTTAATGGATCACAACTGAAAAGTGGACTTGGAATCTTAGAATAAATTCTGTTTGTTTGCTTCAAGTATAACATAATTATTGATTGATTTTCTTTGCAATTTTAATTCTTCCACTGATTCAACAATCCTACACGGTGAATTAGGTACATGTATCCTAGTGGGGCATTTAGCACATAGTGAAATTTTTTTTTGGTGAATTATTTTGTGTATGATCAAATGTATAGTATTACTTTAACTTGATACTCAGAACTAAGGGTTTGCGCAATGGCACGTAGCCCCATGGTCTTATAAAACATGATTTCATTAGATTCATATATTTTTTAAAACAATAATTGACATCTCATTATAAGTTAACAAAATATTAAATATTAGTTATTATAATCTCATAACAGACAATTATTATATACATTAATGTATATATAGAGAGAGAAAGAAAGAAGTGCATGAGAATGTTATTTTTGTTATAATTTGTAATCATTATTTAAAAAATCGTTAGATGAATTTATATAATAAACGGAAGACCTCACACTTAGACGAGAGTAATTGCACAAATAAAAATTAATTAGATTTATTAATAATTGGCTAGTTATTAAACAAAAATTAATCAAACTTAAACAGAGAATTTTCGAAGTTGCTTCAAATAGTGAAATACTATTGATTATGATTTTATAAAGGAGACTGCGGTAGTCCTAGTCCAAGTTCATCAAGAAAAACAAGGCCATGGAGAGGCTAAACATTATGATCTCTCTCTTATGTTATATTTACTTTATTATTATTATTATTATTATTCCCTGCCATGCAATCGAGTCGCCAACATACACGGTGTTACGTTCAGCGCTAGATGTGGAGATCAGACTCTACAAAGAATCCTCATGGATTTCTGCCCTCGTCCAACCTTCTACTTCCTTTGACAAGTCTACTGAAGATGGCTTTCACAGGTAATAATATACTTTTACATTTTCTTAACCCCCCTCCTATTTTCTTTAATCGCCTTTAATTGGATCTTACAATTTTGTTGGATATGGTTTATATATGCTGCAAACGGATGAATCAGACCAAGCTTAACTTGTAATTGGGCTTGTTACATTTTTTTTTTTTTTTTTTGATTTTTTTCATTTAGGATTTTCAGATAAATCTTGTGTCGGTCCTTGTGTTTGTTTTCTTCCAATTTTCTATTTGTTTAATTTCCGTATTGTTGTTTTTTAATTTGATATAATTCTGTTGGTTGTTAATAGTTAACAAATGCAGCACAACTAGAAATAATCCGTCAATAAATATCAGGGTATGCAAATATGATCTGAACTCGATATAATAATAGTCTAACCTTTGAGCTAATAATTTATGTACTAAATTTTCCGCCCTTCAGATTGTACCAATACATTCACGGTGGTAACGTAAACTCATCCCGGCTGAAGATTACGGCTCCCGTCTTAACGACCATCAACCGAACCGCAGCAGATGGACCACCTAATTATTCTGTGAATTTCTATTTACCCAAACAATACGAGGGAGCTCCTCCACAACCATTTCCTGAACTTAATTTGCAAATTCAAAAGTGGAGAAGTCACTGCATTGCTGCTAAGAAATTTTCAGGGTTTGCTAAAGACGATAACATCGATAAAGAGAGAGAGAGTCTAGTCAGCAGCTTAGACAAACTCTTAAGCAATAATGCAAAGAATGCGATGGCAGTTTTGGAAGATAAAAATTCTTATGGTATTGCCCAGTATAATGCTTCATTTCATCTTTCTGGACGACTTAATGAAGTTTGGATGAATATCGTCTCTCTAGAAGGATGTCCACTCTATTAAAATAATTTAGTGAGGGACTGCATTTGCCTAATCTTTTGTTTCTGGGCAAGAAATAACCACCAAGAATAAATGACGAAGAAGATCATGTTATGTTATGTTATGTTTTTATTTTTATTTTTTCCTTTTTCGAACGCAATGTCATAACTCCGTATTATTTGATTTGGTTGATTTGCCTAAACAATCCTCCAATTCCATCGGTTAATTTGGCTGTTAAAGATGCGTATGGTAGAGCGTTAAAATCGTGTCATTTTTAGGTTCCACGGAGTCTAAAATTAGTGCTCCAAAAGAATTATTTTTCATATGTTATGTTGGACCTCCCTCCCGTGGGAGTCATAAAGATTAATGTTTGTGGCAGTGTTCAAAAGAATGGCAAAGGAGCCGATTATTCAAAG
Organism: Pittosporum tobira; assembly: GCA_032359685.1. NCBI lineage: Eukaryota > Viridiplantae > Streptophyta > Magnoliopsida > Apiales > Pittosporaceae > Pittosporum > Pittosporum tobira. The sequence goes on from JAUMHB010025883.1 coordinate 7,175, forward strand.
GGTTGGGTAAGGGGATTATCAAGAAAACTATACGGAGCTGTTGTTCCCTTATTTTACAACCCAAAAACTGACTCTGTTTAAAGATCAGAATTAAACCTTTTGAGTTGAAAAGTGTTTGTTTTGACAGTTTTATGCTAGCTAGCATACAAATCTCTCATCTCTTCGTGTAAACTTCAGATTTCAACTTAAAACAATATAACATGATTTTAAAAATCCATATCTAACTCTGATTAATCTCTATTTATGTCCACTTATTATCCCATGTAGACAATTTAAACACTAAACCATTCTTCTATCGATTTTCTAAAACACTACGTAATAATGATACTAATAGTCCCCACCATAAAAAACTTCTCTTTTTGCCGAAACTTGAAACCAACTGATGAACTTTGACGGATAATTTTTGGTTTTTACTCCCTCTCTTCTGGATGTAGGAAGTAGGCACAATTAATTTTACTTATTTACATGGACCAATTAGGAGTTAAATGCATAATTGTTCACTATACTATATCTCTTTTTACAAATTCATTATTGTACTAATTTCTTTTTACAAACTCATCATTGCACTGCATATTTTTAATAAACTCATCATTGTACTTTATTTTATTTATAAACTCATCACTGTACCATACACTTTTTACATGAATAGTCTCTTAAATTAACAAAAAAAAATAATTAATTGTTAAAAATATTTGATGCAGTGATAAATTTATAAAAAATATTAGTACAATGATGCATTTGTAAAAAAAGATATAATAAAATTAACAATTATGCATTTAATCTGACCAATTAGTAATAAGAATAGCTCAACTAGTGTACTGCTATCATAGTAGTTTCCCATGCTACTGACCAGGGTTTGATTCCCTGTATGCGCATTTGTTTTTGTATTTCACCGTTTTTATCTTCTTTGCAGATCGTTTCCCCTTTGGACAACGTACTGGTACTTACAACAGATATTATTATTTTTTATAGAGGTACAACAGACGTTATTAATACCACTCTAAAAATTGTAAAAATTAATTTGAAAGACAACATGTCCACATTACAGTCTCTGATTATCAAGCTTTTTTCTATTTAATACTGCTTTATTTTTATTCTTTTATTGCCGAATGCGTTGTTCTTCACTTTGCGAGAAATTATCAATCAAGTAATAAAAATGTTTCCCGAAACTTGTTTTGGTTTAGACGAAGCTACAGTTTATCAATCAAGAAAATCAAGAAAATTTTGGATCCTGAAAAACGGACATTCACTTACATTTGTGGTCTTGTCTGGACAACATAGATCTTTCCATCCTTCACCACACCTTCAATGTCTTGAGGAGACCCGTAAAGCTCTTCAATTGCACTTCCAGTACGAGCAATGCTAGAGAGGATAGATTTCCGGAAGTTCCCATCCACAACTAACGGATCAGATGAGTAATCCACTACAATTTTTTCTTCTTCGTCCATTGGGACACTGCAGAAAAGAAGAGAGGTTTTCAAGTATGAGGAAAAGATTGAGATACGTTTTGCAAAAAAGAAAAAACAAAGTAGACAAAACAACATCGTTTTGTTGAAATTACTGGTCTAACAATGTATGATAACAATGTACATCATAGTGTATCTACCTTGCCCTCTTTAAGTATTTTATGAATTAATCCGAAAATCACAAACCCCTAGGCAAGTGAATAGCGGGACAAATATTATGCAGGGTAATATGGTAAAAATATGTCAACCAATCCAAGTGACATGTGGCATTTGGGAAAAGATAACAATATCAATAATAACGATTATTTAAACACATGCTTATCAAGTGGTTAACCTAGATAATTATCACTTATTATCTTAGAATGGTTTGGAAAATTACAGCCATAAGAGAGTTTTTAAATATGTACCTATCATAAAGGCCAGCGCCAGCATAACCTTCTAGGTCTTCACCATTGGAATCAGATCGAAAGATAATGGAGCGTCTAATAAAAAGGCCAATAGGTTTGCTTGGGTAACCCAAAACCTGAATAATCATAATCATTAGCACAGACAAAGCTTGATTCGTCCAACAATTAGAATTAAAATCCTACCACGGAGACATACACAAAATTGCCAAATTTGTAACCAGAAAACTAAGCCACTCTAATTTATTTAGTATTATTTTCTTTGTCCACAGCAAGAATATAATACGACCCATTATTCTGATATCCATCAGGAGTCAAGTAAATAGATGGCACTCTCATACCTGAGGTGATTCAAGGTCGCTTTTCTTGCAAACAAAGCTCAAAGCACGACCTGGATAAGCTCCAACAAGAGTTTCTCCTAGCCCTTTCACCACCTGTGCCAGAATGGGAATACAATTAGCATCTTTTCTTTGGTCTGTTGGCACTATTGTACTACTGACTATAAACCAAGAAAATCCAAAAAAATATGGAATAATTCAGAAAATTCAAAGCACAACTTGGACACTCGCTTTGTTGGGACATCCCAATGTCAATCTTGGTTTTGATAATGACAAACATACATGTACTAATACATTTGCGAGACGTCTTAGGAAATATATATATGACTCAATATGTATGAGAACAACACACAATCACAAGCAATTCAACGATTCAAGAAATTCAATGATCATGCAATTACATGAAAACAAGATTCTATTTCCAAGAGATGATTCAAGAATTTAGAAGAGGTTAGAGTATTGAAGACTAGACTCTCTCGTAGGAATTTTCATGTAAGTTTTCTTTCTATGGTTCAAAGGGTGCAAGTTTGGAATAATATTTTACTTATTTAGAAAAATATTTTTATTCTATTATTAAAATATTTTTCCTTGAAATATATTTTTTATCTTTCATAAAAATAATACTCCCTCCGTCCGATTTATATTGACTTAATTGTAAACTACACACATATTAAGAAATGTTATTATTTCTCTATTATACCCTCTTGTTATATTATTTTTATTTAATTAACTTTAACTCTCTCTCTCATTATCTTAATTATTATAATTATTGGCATGTGTTTCCCATTAAACTCATTTATTTAGTGCAATTACTTTCTCTCACCATATCTATTCCTTCTTTTACTGATATTTATTTGCAAGAAGGTATATTCACTCCAATAACTGAAATTCAAAATAAATAAAAAAATAAAGGCAAAAAGGCTGTGATTTAAAAAAAAAAAAAAAAGATGAAGTAAAGAACAGAGGGAAAAAAGAGAGAGAGAGATTAAGAAGAAAGGTACCGGCAGAAGTTCTTTATAAGAGGAGAGAGATTTAAGTTTGATGGGTCGAGTAAAAATAAACGTGTATATAGTCATGGAGAGAGATTTTCTTAATGACTTCAATTTTTAAGAGTTATTTTTTCCAACGAAGCTAGTTAACAAATACATTGTCGGTATTACTGGAAAAACAAAGCCAAAAATAATCTAAAAAATGAAATAAGACAATTAAATCTGGACAGCTCAAAATGAAAATTAGGTCAATATAAACCGGACAAAGTGAGTATTACTTATTCTTTATATCTTAAAATATATTATATATATCTTGAAAATATTGTCCTTATATCAAAAAGATTTTATGACCACTGTGAAAGATTTTAAGGCCGTTATAAAAAAAATTTATGGCCGTTGTAAAAAAAATTTATGGTTGTTATTGAAAAATTTTATGGCCATTCTAGAAAAAATTTACAGTCGTTATTAAAAGATTTTATGCCCGTTGGGAGATATTTTTTTCAACCTATATAAACTCATTATCTTCTCATTTTAAATGAATCAACAAATCAAGAGATATAACTTTCAAGGGCCAAATTTACTTTTTCTCTCTATATATTTATTCTCTCCATATATCATTTTTCATATATATCTTGAGAGAAATTTTTCTACACCTTAGATTTATATCTATTCAAGCTTGTATCCATTCCATCTAAGAAACGAGCAAAAATTTTATTGATGTAATTTATTTTGCATAAAAACATTCTTTTCATCATTCAAGTATTTTTGTATCAAGAAGAATTATTGAAAGGTTGAACCGTTTGAATTCTTGAGGGAGAGAAGGTAATCTTGTGTCCAAGAGAGGATTGCAAAAATTCCAGAAATTGAGTTTTTGAATCCTCGAGGAGAAGCATGTAATCTATTGTCCAAAAAAAAATGGCAAAGGTTCGGGTTACAAATTTGTGGAGAAACTGAAAGTTTCTCCACCGAGAAGTTCTTAAGAATAGTGAATTCTTATGAATCTTAAGTCCGGAGAAGGGGCTTGGGGACTGGACATAGGAGACTAGCTCTAAACCAAGCTAAATCATCGGGTTCATATGCTTGATAATTTTGTTCTTATATTGCTCGTTGTATATTTCAATTCCTCACCAAATATTCATCGTTAATTAAGAAATTCTTCAAAACCATAAAAAGAGTTAACAATCTATTCAACCCCCCTTCTAGATTGTTATTTTACACCAACACGCTTTAATTTCCATATATTTTGAACTTGCACAACATAGGAGTGACTCGGGATAATAAAACAAAGAAGTGGTTTAGAAATCACCTCTGCATATATCTCTGATGAGTCTCCTGATGATGGATTAGTAGTATGGATCACAAACGCGTAATCAGCATTTATTATTTCCTGAACAAGGACGGCCATACAAAGAAAGTTGTGATCTAGTTTGACTTTCCTTGTGCTGAAGTACGCTCTCTCATTCCACTTTGAAGCCCAAACCTGGAAATTCCAAGAAGAATTTGACCATCAAACAAGAGGTCACATACTACTCCTTTCTGCAAAGGAACTTTAGTTTTACCTTCTTTATAGCCATCCATGCATGATCCCATCGCTGCTCACCTTCGTCACCGGGCCAAGGCATGCCAGAACCTTGCATTGTGGTTTTCAGCTCTTGTACCTACAAAAATTCTTGCCATAATGTCTCACCATATAACGTTAATACCATTTTACCATTAAAGAGTTCACTGAGACAGTGCTGTTCTTTAAGTAAAAGCTAGTATTTTCTAGGATAGTTTCCAACTAAAGAAAGTAAAAAGTACAATATTATGAGTTCCACCTTCAAACAATTGAAGTTTATATGTCATACCAATTGGGGTGGGGCCACAAGTGCCAAGACTGTGTTACGAATTTCCTGGAGGACACTGAACTCTCCTTCACCCAGCTTCTTTTGCAGGAGCCGTACCTTTCCTGCCACTTCCTACAAAATATGCATTCTGATTGTAGGTTGCTTGAATTTAAACAACATAAATTCTGGAATGACTAGATACTTAAATTACATTACGACCGCATGAAAATGTAAGTTTTTCATGAGGAGAACCTTATTTAAATCATCTGAAAGAACTTTCTCGAAAACTCCAAATGGTAGGGCAACCGAGGTAGGAATGCCAACCCAAGATGGCACTTTTCCTTTTAGATATCCAATGTTACGTGATTTGGCTCCGACCTTGTAAAACAAAAATTGGTTAGTCACATTAAAACTCAAAATTGTAATTGGATGTTCAACAGTACTCTACTTTTACATAACACTTTAGAACTCGTGAAAATATAGTCGGTGCAAGCCTCACCGTGTCACTCGTGAACTCCTCAGATGATATGGCATATTTGCCAGCAAACTGCTTCTTGGTCAAAGTAATAGTCCCTGAGGGGCTAACTTCTTCCGAGATTCTTGAATTTGTAATATCGACATCATTTGCCTCGCTGATTAAGGATAAAAGAAGAGAAAACACAAAAACAAAAGAGAGATAAATTTTCACTTGTAAATCATGAATTTTATGATGAACTGAATTTGGTCATTTACACAGTACAAGAGAGTAAAATTTATGCTAGAAACAATTACATGTCAATTTATCACATGCATCACATGATCAGAATTCAAAAAATATTTCAGCAGATGCATTTACCTATAAACTATATCTGCAGATGTAGGTCGTAGGTGCAGTAATTTGCCTTCTTTTGCTTGGAGGTCAGCCAAAATATTGAGATCAAAGCACGTAGCGAAACAGACCTGCCAATGTGGCAAAAAAGATAGTCTCCTATGGATGTCATGCATCTCACCATCCATCGAACAAAATGTAGTGCAAGTGTTTGTCTTTGGGGCCTACCTTGCTGTTTCTTGCTCTTACAGAAACATGAGACAGAACATCTGGCATGTCAGGTGTCAGCACAGCAACTGTACCGTCAGGAATCTCCTCCTCTCCTTTTACAGATTTTGCCACCAAAATCGTTGGCTGTTGATAAATTTCATTCTGAACAGCAAGTAACTCATCTACCACAACGACATATCCAACTGCTTCAACTGGGCTGATTACCTGCCAACTATTAAATCCAACCAAGTTGACCATTAAAGGTCAAACCATTTCAGGTATTTGACTACTTATACCAAGTTACTAATCAAGAAATATTTTTATTTATTCTCGTGAATATATAGAAAACGGTCATTTATAACAACCTTCCCAGATTAGCGGTTTCGCGAAGAGTAGGATCAAGTCGATTAAGAAGTGCAGATAATGAAGCAGCAGATCCAGCACGAATAATTTCTTCAGCAAATATGTTCACCTGCAATAAATTATTACACGTCACCAAGGTAATTATGTTCAGACCCTCAAAAGTCGATTTATGACATAACAATTATTTATCAAAATAAAAAGTTATATTATAACAATTGACATACGGCCCGCTCATCCACTCCAAGCTGTGCTCCAAGGTACTCTGCGGATGGTTGTAATTGATGATGATACCACTCCGCCTTCATTGTAAGCGCAAGTCGAGTTCTGTCAAGGACTGATTTTGCGAATAATGCCCAGTGACTATCTCCACTTTTCAACATGCTTAGGGCGTTATTCCATCCCTTGAGAAGAAATAACAGATGATTATTAGCATGTACTGTTTTAAGGAAACACATATTTATTATTCACCCCATATAATCCTATCTGCCTATCATTTGATTTCTTTTGTGGTCATATCAGACAAGCAATGACAAGATGCCAAAATGTAACTAATTTTTTCTAAGGCTTCAATGTTAAATACAAGACTGTATACCTTCTAGAGAATGAGCAAGTGGGTACATTGGATTAATAAAATTACTATTTACCTTTAAGCAATATATGAGATCTTCATTATCATCTGATGAAAGCGCAAGGTTTTCAAGAAGGAGAGTTATGAAGTAAATAACTTTCTGCAAAACAATGAATGAAAGTCATGATCATATCTGAATTTGAAGCTTAAGGCCCCCAGCCCAAACCGTCTGTAATGGAGCTAAACCAGACGATTAGCCCAGAAGTTACTGATTTTCATTTATTAAAGTAAAAACAATAAGAATAATATACCTCCAGATTAGCACTATTCAACTCCTCATAGCCTCGTTCAACGGCTGTCCTTACAGTAGAATCAAGAGCAATGTCCAAAAATAGAAGATCCTTGAGACGCTCATTTGGTTTAGATAGCAGTGGTCTAAGCTCCTCGCGAACCTCTAGTAATCCCTGAATTAGAACATGCTTTCTCAGCCTCGAGCAAACTAATTAGGGGAAGACTAAAGATCAAAGGAAGCTTACAAGCCAAGAAGCCTCGATAAAAGTTCTAAATACCTCTAGAAGGGCTTCCACATTTTTATCTTCCACATGTGCTAGAACAAATTGAAGCAGTTCCTATATAAAAGATTCATAAGCTACTTATCAAAAAAACAAAAAAAAATTCTTAACATACACTATGTATAAGAAATATTAGAATTACGTTTAGAACTTTAGATCATGAAGGAAACCTAGAAAACTATACCTGAAAACCAGATGGCAAGCCTGATACAGGATTTATATTCACCCCAACCATGAAACCTTGTCCCTGAAGAGAATTCATGAATGATTTAAAAAGAAGACATCATGATAAGCAAGGTTACTCAGTTACTAGACATTACCTCAGATCTGTAGCCCATGCAAGTTGCAATTGCAGACTCAAGATCTGCACCTGAATGAACCGCCTGCTCATAGATTATGCAATAATTCAATGATAATTAAGTGAAAAAACTTAGTCATTATCAGGAAAAGAAATCCATAATGATCAGTTAATTAGAGAATATCTTGCGGAGGGAAAAATCAAAAGATTTTTCTGTAATAGATTAAAGCCAAGGAATTAAGTCAAGGAGTTTATAAAGTAAACCTTTAATGTTCTCATGTAGCTCCTAAGATCACGCAAAAGACCATCTTTCTGGTCTCTCCTGAAATTTGGTTCAGAATGGATGGCACGGTCATAACTTAGAAGTCGTTCTTTTGTTATTCCGTTCTCATTCAGGGTTTTCCAATAAATGCTGATATCAAAATCAGCTTCGATGTAATCAATTAGTGCCTGCAAAAACATTTTTGTTGAAAATTTCTTAGAATAGTAAACAATAAAATAAATCCATCCAGATGGTAACTGAATACCTGGCAGATCACAACATCATCAGGACTAGTGTTATTATGCAGCTTCTGATGCCATTCCTCCATCATTCCACCCTTGCAAGCATTATTTCTCTGCAGTCGAACACAACAAATTTTAATAGTCCCCCTCACGCACCTTTAATTATAACAACTTACATAAATAAATTAAAAAAAAACTTGGAAGCCACCTGAATAACAAGGATTTCATCCCGGATTCTCTGGCCCACATCCCCTTCACCTCCACGACCAACAGTTGACATAATCATTCGCAGAAGTTCACGGTAACGTGGATGACTTGTGTAGACATTCTGGAGCAAGTCTGTAAGCCTATCTTGAGCTTTACTTATTTCTCTGTATCACAGAAAACTCCAAAAATATATATATAAATAAAAATGGGGAAGTCAATTTAAAATGCTAATACAAATTTAGTATTTTAGAGTGTAGCCATGCATTTAGAAGCTTATAACTCAACAACTTTAAATCATAGAGGAACAAAATTGACACCAAATACTTTTGCAGGTACGATGCCAGGATAGTTCTCTATTGTGTAAAACATATTATAAGTCGAATAATATGAGTGGAAGTATTATGTTAAAGAGCTATACCGTGGCTTTACATTGTAGTTTTTATTCCATATCAGCTGCCGCATAGCCATAAACCTCATCCACACAAGAATTCCCGCAAGACCCAATTCACCAGCGTCTTTGGCCTCCTCCATCAAGTCTGCAGCTATATTAAATCTAAGAAGAAGACGAAGTTTCTATATTAAGATCAATAAGAAAGATCATTAGATTAACAGAATATGACAAATATCAAAAGATAAAACAGAGAGTAACCCGCATTATTAACAATTTAAGGAACTTGTCCACTAAAATTCTTGAAGGACTGACCGGTGCATAAAGGACTTCTGGGCCTCACTTTCCATTTTCGCTATATTGTCCAACAAGTGTCTCGCGGTTCCCTTGCCATCACCAGCATCCTTTTAAAAAATCATTACATCAAAAAAAATGTGGCACGGAAAAATGTCTGGATAAACCTAAAATAATAAAGAGTACTTGACAAAAGATCAAAGGGAGAACAACCTTTTGGATCTGTTTACGTCCACCCCCAAAGTTAACGTAGAAGTCTGAACCGCTATTTTTTATCCAGTTTGCACCGGACAAAAGAACAAATGGCATCCCCACAAAATTGTCATCATCTGTTTCTATTTGTATGGATTGAACCTACAAAAGAGGTTGTGTTAGTTTTATATTTTTTGTATTGTGTATTAATCTTACACGAATATTTGACATAATTTTACATGGGACACCTTGTAATTTAAATCAGCAGAATTGCTTGAAAATTTTGTTTGAACAGCCTTGTCTAACACTATTGAGCCCCTAGGCAATGCACTTGGTGGAGGTGCCTGCATAATATCCATTAATCTCTATTAGTTACTTACAGAAAGGTTGCACGTATTTAATAATCTGCATGATAGAGATGCTTAAATATTACCAGCCACTCTCCAGAATTTTTTGATAAAGCCCAGTGAAGGGTTAGTGGATCTCCGAAATCAGTAGCGAAATCTATTCTTGTCTTGCCAAAAGGTTTTGTTACAAGTACCTTCAAAGTGAAGAAGGATCCTGGAAATTAGAATAATTCTTGAAACCATAATAATATCCTATTAAGGAAAATCAATAGAACATTATGACCTCACCAAAAGTTCCTTGTTAGCAAGCTTGTAAATATTTTTCCGCAGAACAGGACCACCACTCTGTTCTTCCTTTGCCTTGGCAAAAAGGTCAATTGTGGACAATGTTTGCAGTCCAGTTGAGATTGTTTCCTTTACGGGCCCACAAGTATACTTATTAAGTAGTTGCATCGGGTCCCACTTCTTACGCTGAATCCTTTCAACAGTAACGGATTTCTTTTCCTTGGGTTGCTTTGAAACCTTAGTTTTTATCTCTCCTTTCATTATCTTCTTCTGTATATCATCAAGAGATTTGCCCTTCTCTAGCTCCGTTTGTAACTCCTTTCTTGCTTCTTCAAATTCTTTCTGTTCATATGATAGCACACTAATCAAAATTCAACACAAGCAATGACCCAAACCAAGTATAAATGAGTATTTAATTAGTGATCACATGACCACATACCTGAAAGCACAATATTATTAATTTATTACATAAGTTATAAGCACACATAAGATCTGAAAATTACAAGTTGCTGATCTAGGGAATAGTTTGGTTTTCCAGCTTTCTCCCAGCGTATATAAGCTTGTATTTGCACAAGTTCCTCAGGCACTTGGCTTATTTTTTCAGAAAGAAGTTGCCGCTCATTACTTTCATATGCCGAATTTTTGTTTTCTAGCCTTGTCCGAAGATTGTTTATGGAAGAACCCCTCCTAATTTCCTCCAGTAACTCGGTTCGAGCTGCTTCATATTCCTCCTATTAGATATAATGATATACAATATGAATTATAGGATAAACTGGGGTGGGTAAGTACCAAATAATTAGCATATCATGCCTACTAACACATCAGATAATCAAAGTCAAAGAATTTCTTCCTTTTTTTTTTTCTTTTTTTTTTTTTAATTTTTTTTTTTAACATTCAGATGAACTAAACAAGCCAAAGCAGTTCTATGGGAACTAGAATGTGAAAGTTGGATACTCTGCCTCACAAGTTGCCAAAAATTCCTGACTTTGCATTATGACTTGGACCAGCCAATTCAACATTTCCATAAAGTTCCAAGTTATCACCTTACCACGCAGGTAACTTTATTTGAGAGAGTGCAGTGGCATAAAAGTAAAAAATCACTTACCTTCTCTTGCTCAGGGGTATACATCTGTTTACCATTCTTCTCCCATCTCAAATATGCTTGAATCTGTACAAGATCTTCAGGAACTGAAACATTTGGAATCAGCTTTCCACCAACCGGTAACTCAACATGGAAGTTGTCACCATTATTTTTAAACCTACCAATAATAGTAAGGAACAGGTAAATCCATTTCTGATTCTATACAAGTCTAGGAAATTTAAATAGATAAATGTTACCATTTATTCCTGGCTTCATCAAATATAAGAAACTCTATAGCTTTTATCGCAGGGTCATCAATCTCTATCCTCAGGAAAGCATTGGAGCCAGACTACAAGACACCAATGAATAAATTAATAAACATCTTCTCATATATAGGTCGCAATAGCTTTTCTTAATATTGCAGAGAATTATCCTATACACTCAAAGTGTATATTGCTTTTGTAAAACAGTTCTGCCAATAGAATAATGTGTTTTAATGAAGAAAACATTCCAAGATCTAAATATGAATTGCCAAATGGAAACTTACTTTTGTGAAAGGAGTTCTAAGAGCTCTGTTCTTATATACTTTTGTTCCATCTGGACGACGGGTAGGAAGTACCCACTTCCTGAAATTGCGACAGGAAAAATGAAAAAGATCAATAAAAAATGATGCATGTACAAACTTAACATAAATAGAAATTATTATATTACAACTGCACGCACCCATTTTTATCTCGTACTCCACCCCAGTGAAAAACTAAACTGTCACTACTATTTGTGACCTGAAGCTCTAACTGTGACAAAGAACCTGGACCAGGGCCGCTAACATTAACCTGCTCAATTGTATGATTTTTCAACAATTAATTTCACATCCCAAAAATGCCCATCAAAACTTAGCTATGTATGTGCACATAAGCTGTATATACCTGCAATTCAGTAGTTCCTTCAAGATTGAACTTTCCTCCAAGCTGTTGCAAGGGACAAACAAAGGACAAAAAATCAAAACAAACACTTTGAAACACAAACATATACAGAAACTCAGTAGTGCTCAAACTATTAACTGTTGAATACAATCTGTCTTCCCTTTCAGGGCAAGGCTTCAGAAAGGATGTGTGATTTTCAACAAGATGGGCAGCGGCATATTTAGCTAAGGGCCCCAGGGGGTCCATGCACCCCCAAACGTTTTTTTTATAAAAAAATTTAGTGTGTGTGTATATATATATATATATACTCCCTCCGTCCTGAAAATGATGATTAAATTTTTTGACACTTTCTGACACGGATTTTAAGATGCTTTAAAAACACATTTATAAATTATATATTTAATATATTTTTATTATATTGAAAAATATGCTATATAAATATGTTAAAAATATAAAAACATATAGAAAATATAATGTATATATATGTTTTCAAAGCGTCTTAAAATCCATGTCAGAAAGTGTCAAAAAATTTGGTCATCCTTTTCAGGACAGGGGAGCATATAATAGACAAGGGTTTTAACTGAGTTAAAAAAAATTATCATCTTTTATTCTTTTACCATAGCATCAGTCGCTGACTTCCTCAGCGTCTTCCTTCTCTAGACCTCCACCCTCTAGTCTTCGACAGTCGACAAAAGACACTTTCTTCTCTTTTTATAATTATTACTTATTTATTGAGAAGTTAGCTTTGGTCGAAAATTACCAATACAAAAAAAATGCACCCTCTCTCTAGAATTTCTAGATCCAACGCTGGCAGAACCTCTGTTAGTTAGGCTCAGCTAGACAAATCTTTCCTGACCACTCCGTTTCGCTTTGAATGATTATTTCCGACGATATATACCTCATCATCTTTCTCACTCTTTAGTGCTGTATCATGTGTCCTATCCTCTATTATTGAGGCACCTTTCGATTGTTTATTTATTTATTTTTGGCTAAGCAAGGCAACTTTAAATTGAACTTTGGCACTCCTTTATCTTTGTGGAACCTTTGAGCCAATGACCGAAAACCAACCTTCAATGTTGTAAGTAGTAACTAAATTCAGATATCACATTTTCCTGAATAACTACTCGTCACTTAAAAATTTCTATCTTACCACACTTTCTAGCATTATGTATGAACAAGCAAGAATATTGCCAATAATTTTAGGGGGCAAGCTTTGCAACAACCATATTCGTATTAGCAATGTAATACTCCCTCAGCTCCAACTAAGTGATAACTTTAAAAAAAATGGACAGTTTTTATAAATAGATTGTCTTCTACAAGTTTATCACATATATAAGATGTTTTAGAACATATTATTTTTAAAGAGGATGTGAAATTTCATCTATATTTATAATGAGATTATAAATTATGAATATCATGGTCTTTGTCGTGCTAAACTAGAAATCTTATCTCTATCTCTGATTTTGGAATGGAGGTAGTACCAGTAGTTTCTTAAAATGGCATTAACCATATATATACACTATGCCTTTAGAAACAGCCGCCTCAAACAATAAAATAAGCAAAGTCAGTGTAAATATGAAATGAAAATATAAACATATATCCCTCTTATTATGAGAAATTAGCGTCCAAATACTGCAGTAGTACTCTACCTCAAGTTGAAATGTATAAAGGCCCATAAATTACAAAAAAAAAATGAGTAAGAAGCGGACAGTGTACCTCAGAAGGCGAATCAGTAGCTATCACGGCCTGAGGAATAATAGAAACTAAACGACGCGTTGCCATTGCCGATCTCTGTTTTGGCACATTCAGCCGGAATTTAATAGATAAAGGTGAGTTTCGTATCTGAGAAGTCGCCTGAGGTTGAAAGAAGGTAGTATTGCCAGCAACCGAAGAAGAAGAATTAACTCCACTTTGATTATGCTCTACTAAAACTGTACGCGGAAGCAAGCTTTGGTGCAGCAAGTTTCCTCCAATCGAATTGCTCATATTCCTCAAATCACTGTTAATCCTCATTACAAAAGCAAAGTATTTCAATAGTCATGTATAAACACGGATAATAAACAAAGTACAACTATTTATGCACCATTATTTATAATACAGATAATGCACATAGTACAATTATATATTCCATTATTCCCCAAACACTGCCTAAAATTTCAATTCAAAAGCGAAGAATTCAATATTCATTAGATTTGGAGCAATTGCAACTAAACAAGCACATGTTTGAAATATAGAGGTGCTATAAACTTACAGTTGAGATGGAGTTCGAACAGTAGACATTACCTGCTTCAATTTCTTTGTAGAGAGATAAACACTACTATTGATTTGGAGATGGAGATGGAGATGAGATGGAGATGGAGATGGAGCTTAGAGAGAGAGTACTGTGTCAATTTTTAACCGACTGAAGTGGACTGAGGAAAATTGGAAATAAATGGGAGGAGCAGTGCTTATCATGCGCCTCCGGACACGTGTCAGTTTACTATACGACCTTGCGTGAATGGACTATTTTGGGAACCCGAGCTTCCTCGCCGACCTCCCGTGCAAGATATTACTGCCTTCAACATTATTATTTAATTTAATTGTGAGAACTCCATCATATAATGCCTATTATAATCACTAATAAGTTGTACCCAAAAAATAATTTCGAATAAGGAGTATACTATTGTTAAACTACTATGATTTTTAACTGATATAGTAATAAATAGTAGTAATATTTTGGTGGCAAAATTAGATCTATTTTTTTTTATATATTTTTAAAATTAAATATAAATTTTTAAATTATTATTTTTAAATATTTTTAATTTTAAAATAGTATAATTAATAGAAAAACCATCACAAGTAATAATATTAAGAAAATAATACTGAATAATTAATTAATAATTAGAAAAAAAAAAAAAGTAGAAGTGATGTTACTTTTTTCTGTTTTTGCAGGAAAGAGTATTATTATTATTTAAATGTGACCGACCAGCCATAATATTAATAAATAAATAATTAGATGCTAATAAAGGTCCACCCAACACTCTCCGTAAAGTACCAAAACATAAAAAGATAATAATAGTAGTAGAATAGTAGTAGATTGGATGGGCGGGGGCATGAGGTCCGTGAAAATACCCACCTTCTGGTTTAGATATTTTATTTTATTTTATTTTATTGATTAGATCGTTTTGTTAGATTTTTTTCTAGAAATACAATAATATCACGTGTTTGCGTATATTTAAAGGAAGAGCATGTAAATGTGAGGCTAATCGATCAGACTGAAACAAAACAAAAGGTTGTGAATTTTTGCAGGATTAATACGTAATTGTTAATTACTGAAGGATTAATTTGTAATATGAGCATGTAATCTTATTGTCTTTCTAATCTTTTTTTTTTTAAATTAAAGAAAATTATTACTGTTTACAATTAATAATGTTTTTAAAATAATTTGAAATTTGTATAATTATATGAAATGCAGTACAGAATATTTATATACCTATTAAAAATTATTTTTCTAAAATTGATAATATTTTTCTATCTTAGAAGGATAAGAGTACATTGTCGGATCCAAATCAACATAAATATAATAATATATTATCAACTGGGGTACGACGTATCCACCGTCACTGTATTTTATTTTATTTTACTCATAGATCCAAGATTTTCCAGTCTTTCCATAATTGATAAACGATTCATATCATTCGCTTTTTCTCTTTGCTTGTGAGTTCGGGAAAAAAAATCAACTAAAATAGAAAAATTATTGTGTTTATGAATTTATAAAAATAAATTTTAAAAAAATATATATTGTATTATTTGTAAGATTTTAAAAAAATAAAACAACAAAATGTCGTTTTATCTCTCACCTAGTTTATTTTGTACATATTAAAGATTTACGAGCAAAGGATAATAAAAAAAATTATTAAAGTTACATTGTACTCTTTTTTTCATTAAAATCGTGTCAATTTTGACAAGAAGTTTGAAAGCGAACAAAAGGATAATAAGAAAATTATTAAAAATATGTTTCTACTCCCTACTTTTTCATTGGAATTATGTCAAATTTGACTAGAAATTTAAAAGCAAAAGGTAGACTATTTTTCTCTCTAATTTTATTACTTGCTTTAATTCTACAAACTTACGAACAATAAATTTAAATAAAAATACTATCATTTTCTTGTATTTTTCACTTTTTTTTCCGTTATTTCTAAAACTCACAAACAAGTTGTATTTAAAATACATCTTTCCTATTTTACTTATAACTAGGAAAATATTACATGCATTCGCGTATGGTAGTCATCACAATTCGTTCAATTAATATTTTTTTTTAAATCTCAAATAGAAATATGTATAAAAAAATAAATAAAACAGGCGTGAGTACATGCTTCCATATTTTATGTAATATTTAAATTATTTATAATAAATGAATTTTCACTTTTGTATTTTAGTTTATGCCATAAAATAAAAAAAAATCATACTTTTTGATCTGTAAATTCAAATTATGAAATTTAAAAAACTAAAGTAATATATTTCATTCAATTTAGTTCATATTTATTCATAAAAATTGTAAACTGCATCTAAAACAATATTACAAACTTTAATATTATATTCTTCTAAACTTAGAATGATAACTTAAATTTATAAATTGACTAAAA
>JAUMHB010025893.1:4373-23860 GCA_032359685.1 Pittosporum tobira
GTAGTACTTGTTGGAAGTAGAGGGTCTCCGTTGAGTCCATTATAAAAGGTATAAGCGAGTCTCAAATTGAATATTGCATAAAATTAATTCGGATTAATAGATTAAATCGCATAAAATTTATTTTAAACTTTACTGAAGTGCAATTACGAATCGAGTTTGATTAAGTTCAAAATTTTTCAAGCGATTAATTACGACTCTCCATTCTACTGATAAACTCTCCATTTTATATGGCAAAATTACCCAACTTAACCCTATATGAGAAAATAATTATGTACTACTAATTTTCTCTTGAAAGATAAAATGTATTAGCAAAATGAATAGTGTAAATAACAATTTCCATTTACATTATATTCTCTAAAATTTTGAGTCAGTTCGAATAGAGCTTTTGGCTTAACAAACCTGAAGCAGACTCCATGCTAACTTATTAGTTGAGTTGTTGGTATGGTTCATAAAGTTTATGAAATTATGTGCCTAAAATCTAGTATATGTTTAAATATTTTGATTAAGTTAATTTCAATATAATTATCAATTTGAGAAAATTGCAATAATCAAGAGAGCTTTAAAATGTGTTTGGTAATCAAATCATATAAAACTCTTAGAAATGGCTCTTTCTCATTTTGAGCTACAGAAATTCATTCAGGAGCTCGCAACTTACGAATATCATCAATTTCAACAAGTTCTCATATGCGCCAAACGCTGCAAATTAATCATTTCAGATTCGGATGACCGGCAGGCTCAGCTACACCCAAGTAACTTGTATTTTTCTAATTTATAAATTATAATGGTGTATCCTTAATTTCTAACGCGTGTGTTCCAAAATTATGTATACATTTTGACATTTTAAAAGTAAATTTTGTAAAAATATACACTTCAAAATCATACGTGGCGAATCGACTTTGAAAATATCGAAATGCATCTTTAATTTTTAAATGGAGTATAAATAAATATGATTTGACAAAAAAAATTAGAAATTTCAGGTTTCGAATCAAACGAATCTCTCATTCATGGGAGAAAAAGAACTGGAAAAATATCAGTTCCATATATATATATATATGACTTATGTCTTTCTTGCATGATATTAACAAATGATTCTGTGACTGATGATCCTCACGGAATCATTTGCTAATTTTATATATTTTGCTGTCTTCAATAATTTGTTGACTCATCTTAATTTTGGGATGACAACGTTCTTATGTGTGTGTGCAAATCACAGATCAACTTTAAATCTAGAGATATGGTCCAACAATATATTTATGCTCATAACACTTTCCCTTACTTGCAACTCGCAAGTGGATATAAATTGAAGGGGGTCACAAACTCCACAATAATTAAAGTAGATCAAATCATAATGCACATGCATTAGTTAATAAGGACAACGTGTAATTTGGCTGAAATTTGAACTCAAGACCTTATACACCTAGAGTTCTAACACCATGTTAAGTCACCAACTACTCCACTAACTTAAACTGACAGAGAGAAGACTAACAATGTATTTATGCTCATAACAAATTATTTCAACAATAAGACACATTGTGCATTAATTACCAACCAATTATAGCTTAGGACCTGTGTAACGAATAATTAAGGCACCACATGTAACTTACAAGGTGATTTGTTGTCCAGAAAATTACAGCAGTCACTTAACTACCTACCGCACATCCTTCTCTATTTTTTTTTTTTGTTTTTATGAACAAAGGAAAGGCTGCGGGACGCTGCTCCAGCTCGACTAAGTTTTAATTCCTCCAGCTACTTCTCAATTTCTTTCTTTGTTATTGTATTGCAAATTCATATTTATACACCTAAAATCTTGTTTGTATGTACAGTTTTCTACATTCCATTCATATCTCTCTCTTCTCTCCTGTTGGCTTAATTTTCTGTTTGGCATCAAAGAAAGGATATCCAAGTTTAGGCACTTGCGAGGAACTGAAGAATCTTCCTTATGTTACGCATATGAGAAAGGATAGCAGATTCCTGCTGTTCATGCATGTACGTGTTTCTTAATTTTATTGACATGATGCCAACATTAGGTCAGATGTTAACAGTTATAGAGTAGCTCATGGAAGGTGCGAAAGGTAGTGTGGAACAGAATCTAGGCACCAGAGAAGTGGTAGTAATGATTTCTGGAGCCGAAGAAGGATCAAATGTGAGTAAACAAAGTGGAGATTCTAAAGTTATTGGAAAATTTGAAGCTGGCTCTTGCTCTCTCTAATTATCTCCCAGTTGACCCTCCTGTTGTGAAATTGCCAAAGCTCGACAATGTCAGATCCAGAAGACAAATGCCTCCATTAACAAACTCTTCGTCATTGGAGGTAACAAGATTTAGTCTAGCCTCAAATAAGTCTCCTAAAGCTACAGATCGTCGAAGATCACAGATACCTTCTACGTATTCCAGGCCTAAGTCACGATTAGTAGCGCCATCATATCCTAGCTGTTGGAGATTGGCTGAAGGAAATACGCGACCGGGGCCCACAAGCTCATCTAACAAGGGTTCAGCTGCTACTACTCCAAAAGGTAATGTAAAGACAGCTCCAGTTACCCCCAAGACGCCTCTAGTGGCATCTCCAGGAGGAGACTTTGATGATGCGTACAAAACGGTAATTCTTCAATTTGAAAGAAAGAAGGTTAAGAAATTTAATGTGATTGCTTTGATTGAGTGGATGGTTTTCTTGAGCATTATGATTTTCTTGACTGCTAGCTTAACTATTACGAAATTGAAGAATTCAGGGAGTTGGAGTTTGGAACTCTGGAAATGGAGTGTGCTTGTGATGGTAATATTTTGTGGGCGATTGTTTACTGGATGCCTTATTAATATTCTAGTTTTCGCAACTGAAAGGAACTTTTGGCATAAAAGAAAGTTCTCTACTTTGTTTATAGTTTGAAAAGGAGTATTCGTTTTCTCATTTGGGTGTGTTTGATTTTTCTTGCTTGGGCTCATTTGATCAACCAGGGAGTAAAAAGATCCAAGGAAACTAGGAAGGTGCTAAACTATATCACCAGAGGCCTCGCGTTGGGTCTTATTGGGGCAGCTATGTGGGTGGTGAAGACTTTGCTTGTAAAATGGTTAGCTTCTTCTTTTCATGTCCAGAGATTCTTTGATAGAATTCAGGAATCTATCTTCGATGAGTATGTTCTTCAGACCATATCAGGGCCACCTCAAGGTCAAGTGGTCAAATGTGTTTCAAGAGTATACAGAAAGGGAAACCGAAGAAGGAAGAGGTAATAGATGTAGCAAAGCTTCAAAGGATGAAGAGAGAAGAGGTTTCTGCTTGGACCATGGGCAGATTAGTTAAAATGGTTACGAGTTCGGGTTGTATACACTTTCCAGTGCCCTTGATGATAGTGATGATGACGATGATGAGGGGTTGAACAAAAGGTGAAGATGATTACTGATGAGTGGGAAGCAAAGGCTGCAGCTTATCGAATATTCAAAAATGTCGCAAAACCTGGCCACAGGTAAGAATATTTACGTTTTGAATTTTTTTGTGTGTTTACCATTTACGTAGTATCCTATTCTGTTTATTGTCACATTGAGCAGTTATATAGATGAGGAGGACCTTCTACGATTTGTGGGCATGGAGGAAGTGGATAATGTGCTTCCTCTATTTGAGGGAGCAGAAGGGAAGATCAACAAATTATCTTTCTGTAATTGGGTGGTGTGGTCTCTTTTTGTGTTTGAATTCAATGCTTAAGATTGTTTATTTGTGTTCGTTTCCTTTCTTTTTCTGACATAAACTACTTTAAAGAGATTAATTTGATCAATGACAGTAGTTGGTATGCATATTATGTATCCTGTGTTGGATAGAAGAGATAAATTCTAGATCCCTGGTTTGCAGGTGAACGTCTATAAAGAGCGCAAGTTTCTGACACATTCGTTAAATGACACCAAAACAGCCATTGAGGAGCTACACAAGGTTTTTTCAGGGATAGTGCTTATCGTTATTGTCATTGTATGGCTACTTCTAATGGAGATTGCAACAACCAAAGTGCTGGTTTTTATTACATCGCAGCTTTTACTTTTGGTGTTTATGGTTGGGGACACCCTTAAGACACCGTTTGAGGCCATCATATTTATTTTTGTGATGCACCCCTTTGATGTAGGTGATCGCTGCATCATTAATGGAGTTCAGGTAACTCCTGACTAGTTCCACCGTTAAATTAAAGGGCTTCGTTTCGGCCTAAACCTAAAAAAGCAAAAACCCACATTGCCATATACTACTCCCTCCGTACCACAAAGACTCCTGTTCGCAAATTTAAAAAGATATATTTTTATTTCAAGTTTATCCCTAAATATAACTTTGATGTTAAACTCGAAGACATTATTATATCATAATGTACTATCATAAATAAAAGTGGAATTCTTTTCGCTGAAAAAAGAAATTGCATATTGTACTCTTTTTGTGGGACGAGAGAGTATCAAGTTCTTCAGGCTCATTTATCTGATATATAGAAACTTAATTCCCAGATGGTTGTTGAAGAGATGAACATTTTGACTACAATCTTCTTAAGATGCGATAACGAAAAGGTATACTACCCGAATTCAGTTTTGGCAACCAAAGCCATCAGCAATTTTAACCGGAGCCCAGAGATGAATGATTCAGTGGAGTTTGCTGTTGATGCTTCAACTACTGCTGAGATTATCACAACTCTAAAAGCCAGAATAAAAGCGTATTTCAACTTCATTCTTTCTGTTTATCAAATATGAACACAAATGAGATAAATGGACTGCATGAGCATTATCATGATCACCTCACCTAGATCTCCTTAATTCTAAACTTGTTACTTCTATCATCTGCATTATGAAACTATCAGTTCGCCTAGTATTTCTTGAAATGGAGATTGACATTTATAAGTTAGACTTTTCTGTGTGTGGCAACCCGACCTGGCCCAGATCAAGGCTAAGATCATGTCAAGTTATTGATACTCTCAGTGGCAAAGTTGAGACCTTATAGTGTTGAAGAAGTAAATTTTACAAGCCTCCTTGGTAGGGATATTAAACGAGCTGGGCCGAGCTTGGAGTTTTAAAAAAACTCGTCGAGCCGAGCTCGAGAGTTCGGGTCATTATGCTAAATGAGTCTTTTATCGAGTTCAAACTGAGTTTTAAATGAGCCGAGCTCAAGTTTGTTCACAAAAGCTCAGCTCGTTTAACAACCCTACTTCTTGCTCTTTTTTTGCAGTAGGTTAGTTCAATCACACAAGTTTTCTATTAGCCAATATGGGGGTACTTTCAGGTATTTGGAGAGCAAACCCGAGAATTGGCGTCCTGTGCACAGCGTGCAGATTAAGGAGATAGAGAAGCTGAACAAGATGCGGATGGCTCTCTCGGTTACTCACACGATGAACTTTCAGAACTACAGTGAGACGAGGAATCGAAGATCTGAGCTAGTCTTCGAGCTTAAGAATATTTTTGAGGAGCTTGGCATCAAATATCATCTTATCCCTCAAGAAGTTCACAGCATATGAGTTGGTTATGCCACATTGTGATAAATGCTTTTAGCGAGATTCAGATTTTTTGTCCTCGGGATTTTTGTGATTGTTTTCTAATTTACTGTAATATGAACTTTCATGAGTTTGTACATCATGGATAAACATATTCTTGATAGAATTGATACATACAATACCATTAATTTTTATACATTTTCCTTTCTTTGTAACTACTCTGATTGATCAGCAATACAAACTCTTGGAATTTAATGTTTGAATTTGCTCTGTAAGTACTTTGTGTTTTAGGTTTTGAAAAGAATGATCACGAGAATTTGAAACCAGCATGCGATCATTCATTTCTACACTCAAGGGTGTTTTTGTCATTCACAAATTGAATCATATTGTTTCCATACCCTTATATCTCACCAAATCATTTAAATGAAACGGTGTCGTAACCCTCTCAAATGTGCAAAATTTGATTGATGTAGAAGTGGCAATGGCCATTAGATAACCCTATCCACTTCAACTTAATGGAGAAGTTGCCACCTAGGACAAAGATGGACAATGCAAAATCCTACACCAATTTTCCACCTCTCATCTTAATTTCTTCCTCGTATCGCTATCCCAACTCTCTTCTCCTCCTAAACACACCCCCATATCAACAACTTCCAGTCATTCACCAAACCTAAGAAGAAGAAAAAAAACTTGAAATTTTTTAGTAGAAAGAAGAGAGAAAACCATGGCCTCTACTTCTGCAGTTTCCATGGCTACGCCGATAACTTCTTCAATCCAAAAGAGGGTCCCACCAAGCTCAGATGCCTTCTTCAAGCCATTGCCAGTGAGACCATCAAAGGCAATGGCGGCATCAAAAGCCGTTGCAAGTTTTAAAGTCAATGCTTCCTTCAAGGAGAAAGCGATCACCGGATTGACCGCTGGCGTACTGACAGCTTCCATGATGGTTCCCGATGTAGCCGAGGCGGCTTCCGGTGTCTCACCGTCACTCAAGAACTTCTTGCTCAGCATTACTGCTGGTGGGGTTGTGCTGCTTGTAATTTTGGGTGCTGTAATTGGTGTTTCCAATTTCGACCCTGTCAAGCGGGGCTGAGCAATAATAAATCACTGCTATGTTCTCTTTCTTTATTTTTCATGAATCTATGTAACGTGTAAGCAATATATTTCTATGCTATATGTGTACTGATAACTCAATTACTTGTAATTCTACTGAAACCATGTGAAATTTCCAATTCTGTCTTCACAATACAAATATAATTGGGCCAAGTTTGTTCACAATAGCGATCCATATTCAATCCATTGGATTAGACTATTTATCCTAATATATATACATTTAAACACTATTTCATACTAAGATTATTTCAAATTTATTATCCAATGCACTATCTTTGTACTCATAAGGCCATATGACACTCCAAAGGAGTGCCATTTAATCTCATATTCCCCTTTTTAGGGATGTTAAACGAGCCGGGCCTGAGCTTGTGAAGCTCGGCTCGTTAAGGTTTAAAAAAAAAAATTCTCTCAGGTTTGACTCGTTTAACTAAACAAAATTTTTATCGAGTTTTTAACGAGCCAAACTCAAACTTTTTCATAGATGATTTGAGACTTTTAATGTTATCGAGCCTTAATGAGCCAAGATTGTCGAGCTCGACTTGTTAAACCAAATGAATTTTTTATCGAACTCATGTTGAGTTTTTTAATGAGCGGAACTCAAACTTTAAATGAGGGCTCACCTCGTTTAACGCCCCTACTCCAAAGATTATACGAGCCAAGATTGTTGAACTCGACTGTTAAGCTAAATGGATTTTTTATCGAACTCATGCTGAGCACAAACTTTAAATGAGAGCTCAGTTCATTTAACACCCCCACTTTGAGGAATTTAAAATCCCCTCTCAAATGGTATTAGGACTAAACATAGAGTCCATGAGATAGCAGTCCTGGTACTAAAAATAAAACGGTGTGTAAAGGTTACTAAACTAGCACTCTAAAATAGTCCAATCCAGGGATCATTATTGAAAACAAACATAGTCTTGGTGGATATCTGAAATTAGAAGATAAAACAGAAAGCAAATGTATAGGTCAAATTACATTTAACACCTCAATAAAATGTGTACAAATCACAATGTCGTGTAAAATCTCCATATATCTTTAGCTCAGAATTAAAGCTACTACATAACCAATCATGTAATTTAATTTGGAATTATTAAATTTCAATGAAATTTCGGAATCAAATCAAGCAGATACCTAGTTTCGGAAGAAATGTTCACCTTCTCTGCCTTGACGATTGTAATCTTCACCTTCTGTTCATCACCATACAATTCCTCCTTGATTTTGAGCTTCAACAGAAATTGTGCAAAGAGACGGCTTTTAATAATCTCTCCAAATCGCTCATCATTCTCCTCAAATTTCAATGAGTACAACTCCTTTGCACTGCAACCCAAAATCTCTTCCCCAGCTTCTTGGAAAGCGGTCATCCATGTCACCCCTGTGTGATCGTGGACTTGGATTTGAAGAAGGTATCTGTAATCGCACTCGTCGAATTCTTGATTACACCTGTCACATTGCCATTTCGAGTTTCCTGGGGCCCGCGTGACTTTCTTATTACACTGTCTGTCCCCAGTCATCAACGGGCAAGCCGTGTAACAAAAAGTGTCTGTCTTAATATACATAATGGATGCTTTTACTGTGACCCAATCTGGTTTATCTGATCTACCCAGACCCTCGTCCCTAATCTGTGAGACAGTTTTACGTATCTCGTTTTTCAATCCTCCCGGCACCACATCTCTAGAGATGGATTGAGAAGCGATATTTTTCCCACCTCGATCAAACCAGTTTCTTAAGGTAAAGGATTCTGAAGAATCAGGATTTATAAAGAGTTGAGTGGAAGAAATAGTCCCTATGGACTTTCCACTAAAGTCACTAACCTTCCCAGCTTTTACTGCTAAAACAGGAAAGAACCCAGAGTCGACCATTTCTTGCAGCTTTTGACCTTCCCGGTTGCAAAACTCACCCCATAGCGTTAATTCAACGCTCAGCCCAGACTGATCCTTCAGATTTAGAACTCTTCTCTGAGTTTCCATGCCATTCTTTCTCAGGATTGGGACTGAAGGATTCACGGATATTACAACACCAATGACATCAAATATAGAATTGCTTTCGGCATTCTCAATTTCACTAATGGGTCTAAACGAGAACTGCTGCTTTGGTATTGAAGTATCTTCATCTGGACAAAGATCAACAGTTGAACCAGTCTCTAAAAATATCTCCCATTCATTTTTTAGGTGGTTGAAATTCTTCCGGGCAGGTTTTAAGCTACCTTTTGATATTACATACACTTTCCCTACCTCAATGGTATCATAAAATCGGTCAACAACAGCATTGAAGCAGGTCACACGTATTTCTCCTCCATCAGCGTCAAGCAGATCAAAAGAGAAGACTTTCCCATCTCCCCTTGCATTGTTGTAGCGCCGAAGGTCTCCTTTAGCAGTCACTCTCGCCTTGATAGCCCATCGACCCTGGTAAGGATTCAAAGCAGCAATTGGAATAACGCGTGGAGGTGCCTCATTCTTCATTATTGATCCCTGGTTTCTGTAACTTGGAGGTGGTTGATATGCAGGTTGAATGGTTGGGCTGAAGCCCTGCAAATTACTACTCGCGTTTAAGGCATTCAAATTATTTTTGTTATTCAATAATGCGCGTCCAGAAGTAGCATCAGGGACTGGTTTTTGAGCTACCGAGTCTGATTCAGAAAACATTTTCGGATTCCCAATTATTTCACACTCTGGGATAATAGTTTCCATATTTAGTACAACAATAATCCTGCAAGGAGAATCAATGCAACGCATAAGCTCATTCCAGAGTTTAAGATTTAAAGTAATATCAAGCAATTTTGGTAACATATCCATAACCCTTTTTTTAGGCATCCATAACTTCTTCTTTTTTAAGACATCCACAACCTTACATCAATTAAAAGCAATTTTCCAAACATTTAAAGAAATTAAGGTGGTTCCTATTTCTTCCCCTACAAATTAGTCAATGCTCACAAAGTTAGATGAGAAATTAAACTCTTATAATCCAAAGTAGAAATAATAACATTGCAATTGTCTAACTTAAATAAAACTAATATTGTAAATGCTTGGAAGAACTTCAACTTAACAAAAGCACCCAGTTTTGTGCCAGTAGCACGGTCTTCTGTATACAAATCAAATCTCAACCGCCACTTACAGTTCAAATCAATTTTAAACAAATACGATATTCATATCTACTCCAACAGCTGAAATTTTCAATTAAGAATCCACTCATTCAGAGATACAGCTAACTTTGCACGAAATCCACAAAAATAGATCAATTTAACTCCACCAATATTTACATTAAATACACACATATACAGTTCAGTATGTGAAAAGGCCTATCAATTTTCTAGTAGATGAGCATGCTTTAATAGAACGTCGTTGTTTTAAGTTGAGGCTATTAATAATACCTTGCTTCACTATATTTGAGGTGTATTACTTATCCAAACAATATTGATGGCCATATGCTCGTCTATTTGATGAATAATTCACAGGCTACAAACATTATAAATAGAATATAGAGAAGGTAACGCGTTACTTCCGATTTTGAACGGTGCTGCAGATGTAATCGATCAACTGAAGAACAGATCCTCTGACAACTCGGCCGGTTTTGACTCGGTCGTTGAGCTGAGTAGCGAGCATGGCGTGCTGAGTCGCCACGCCATCGGAGAGCAGAAAACGGTACCGTTCCTGAGTGTTACCGATGAGTTTAATGTCCAACACCTGAACCAGCGGCTTCGAATTGACGTCTCCGGCATTAATGGCCGGAATCGCGTTCGCTGTCAAGTTCACCGGCATTTTCGATGGCGGAAATTAACGAACCCTAGAAATTAGAGAAAATAAATGGAAGAAGTAGGATATAAAACGGTACCGTTCCTGGTCTCTGTGCCTGTTTTGAGTGTTGCGATTTAGGGAGGAAATGACACAGAAAATATGGGGGATTGGGGAAAATGGACTAATGTATGGCGGGGGCGGGACTTACAATATAGGGAAAAGACGATTTGAATTGTATATTTGTATACACTAGTACTTAGGAGCTAACGTCATAATTACACGTATACCCTGACCACCCGCATTTGTCTTTGCGGTTTGTTTGCAAGCAACAAGGTTTAATTTTGGGAAAAAAATAAAATAAAATAGATATACTGTAATATATTTTACAATATATTATTATTAAATAATGATAATGTCAATTTATTATATATTTTTAATAAAATATTATTATTTTATTTAAAATATTATTCTTGCGAGTTGTGATCTTGGAGGATGAAATGCAGCAAACGATCTCTAAATTGATTCCAATTATTGGAACTTGAGTATAACGTATTTTTAAAAATTAACTATTTTAAAATTATTTTTTTTATAGGTTAAACATAATAAAAATTTAATTTATTTTAAAATTTTAGTTAATAAGTATTTTTTTTTTAACTCAATTTTTTTTTTAATTAACAGATAAGTTATAATTTATTCTGAAATACGTTATTTTGTAATATAAGAATAATAAAACAGGTAAAACGATATTAATTTGTTAAATATGTTAATGTTATCGGATATTAATTTATTAAATATGTTAATGTTATCGGATACATGACATTGTATATTTGTATTTTATGGTGACCTCAAATGTTTATAAAAATAAATTTGTATATCCCTCAACTTATAATGTACTCTGTATTAAAAAATTATAGAATTTACAATATTAATGATTATTCAGCCAAAATTAAATGAACATTTATTTACTTATTAGATTTTGAAATTTTGAAATTTGATTTCAAAATATATTATTTTTATTGGATGGAGACCTTTCAAACTTTTGAGTTAGGTTTAATCAACTCTTACGTCGATCAAATTTGCCTGTCTACTAATGATTACACGTCACTCGATGGATCCGTATGAGGGGCTTCCTGAAAAGGTTGCATATAAAAATTATACTGTTGCAATCAAATCGAGAGATGAAAATAATAGCGTCACAACTCACTAAGGGATCTAAAACACAATGAATAGAACAAAGTATTATGAAATTACTGAAACAAAAGTTGTGATTCTTAAATAGAACAAATTTCAGAAACTAATATGGAGTATTGAGATACCAAACAAAATATTCTCCAACAGTAATCAAAACTGTCATCAACAGCTAAAAAAAGCACTCAAGCTTTCAAGAAATATAACATTAGAAGCGGATTAACAGTTCTGCCATCATCTAAACAGAGTTTTAAGCAACTGGGATCTGGGCCATCTGTCCGGGGATTGGGCCCAGGGCGCCAATATCAATATCTTCTGTTGGCAGCAAAGTGGTCGTAGTAGCTGGCTGAAACTCTACATCCTCCTTGGGAGCATGAATAGTGACCAGATCGGGAAGAGGAGTCATTGGCCCCACTTTTCCCTTGGGATCCCATGCGAGCATGATCTTGACTTTGATGCCAAGCACTCCCTGAAACACCAAATCATAACAGATTAGTATGAGAAGACACCAAAAATGCAAAACAAAGGAAATTTCAGGGCTATTTCCAGAAAGACAAAAAGACGAGATTGATTAAACAAACCTGTCGCAGAAGAACGTGTCTCACAGCGGAGTCAATGTACTCATTGACTGGCTGACCAGAAGAGATCATGTACCCATCCTTGAACTTCATGGACTTGGCACGCTGAGCCCTGAGCTTTCCGCTAACAATGACCTAGAAAGAAACGGGCCTTCAGATGAAAATTCAAAATGCAAGGGAATAGTACAAAATAGTCCACTAAGTGAAAAGCTTGAACGCACACACCTCACAACCCTTTGCACCGCTCTCCATGATGAATCTCAAAACACCATAGCAAGCCCTGACAGAGGGTAACTAGTTAATTACCATTTGTTACATAACTTAAGTTGGCATCAAAGCAAAAAGGGCATCTAGTCTAGTTATCATATTGCGAGGTTGCAAAACCCTGAGGGAGCTACAATATGAAAGTAGCATGGACCAATAGATCAATGTTTACAAATAGTAACAAATTATCAATTCAAAGAGAAAATATAACAAACCATGGACACACTACCCTCTAACAAAAGTAGTAGTAAGTACAAAAAACAGGGACAAGTATCATACTTGCTGGCCACAGAACGCATTTAATCAGGAATTGGATATGTAAACGAGATTTAACACCGGGAAAACACACAGTGGAAGCAAAACCATGTTTAACTAATGGTATGCCTTTATTATGTAATTCACCTACTATACAGACATTGGTTATGTGGCATGTGAAATTTCCTGTAATCTTTGTGAAATTGTGAAGGTCGGACTTAAATTGTTTCTCAGAGAAAAATAATCTAAAAAGATATGAGAAACATTACAAGTTACAGATACATCGTCTGCAAGAAACATGTAACTATGGAGTACCACAGTTATGGGCAAGTACAATTACCTGTTCATATTTTACAACCTAAAATTAACTTGTCGAAACAAGATCAAGCACAATTATCTCATACAAATAAATATTATTAACATAAAAATACGCATGATGAATGAACCAAAAAGATTTAATTAAAGGGAATTCAAGATGTGTAGCACACCCAAGCCTGTAATAGTAAGCAAATTAAAAACTATCATAAAAACGGAATGGGCGAGCTTAATTTATATAGTCATCTTCCGACACAAACTCAGGAAAAGAAATAACCCATCTGCTTTATAGATGACATAGCAAAAGGTCCAACTGACATATTGGATTTGGACCTTAGAATACTTAAACCTAAAGCACATATGTAAATCCCCATTCATGACCCTCTCGACAGTTTCTGAATGGAAACTCGTGCATTTTAAGAGGATGATGGCATGGAGGAACTAAATTCATATTGTCACCATCCGACACAAGTTTGGTAACAAATTAATCCAATTTGCTTTGTAGGTGACAAGCCCATGAACATACATATCAACAAATTAACTAGAAAGTTCTCATTTCCCATTAGGTATGAGTTCCTATTTATATAAGCTATACAAATATCATAAATGCTTATACCATACAACAAGTTATATATAAAATTACCATTATAGTATCAATTTAATCAACATTGGTGGAATGGGTTAGCTAAGAATATAATAAGATATACCTCCTGACAGCAAGCCCTCCAAGAAGCTTATAACGGAGTGATTCAGCTTGGGCAATGGCGCAAAGACCCCTGTTGTTCACCTTCTCTGCATACAACTCCACACTGTTCTCTGGAAACTTGAATCTTTTCTGTACAACAGATGTAAGCTCCCTAATCCTCCTTCCTTTCTCACCTACACATCCATATCAAATTAAACCCTATTCAATATAGACCTCAATCAATCGCAAATCCAACTCAATCAATGGCTAAATAAGAAAATTTACCGAGAACATTTTGGGTACGGGTAGCCCGAATGATGATCTCAGTGCGCATCGGAGTGACTCGGACCTCGACGCCGGAGTATCCATCCTCGGCGAGCTCTCTGGTCAACACTTCGTTCAATTCGGCGAAGAAAACTCCATCAGCGACAAACTGCAAACGTTAAATATGATTATATATACATATGGTTATATATATATACATACAGAGAGAGAAAGAAAGAAGTTACCTTTCGCTTCTTGCTCATCTGAGTCGCCATGTTCAATAGGAGTTGCAGGAGCTAGATCTGACCAAGCAAGTTTGGCTTTTTGCTTCTTGGGGTACTGCTGCAACTATAACCCTAGGAATTGGCTGAGGGTTTGGCCATTTGGAAAGCTGCTTATATGCAGAAATGATTTTTAGGGTTTGCGTTGGACGGTTGAGATCGGATTTGGGGTTTAATGGGCTTTCTTTTAAACTGGGCTAATTTAGTAGGCCCAAAATGAATAACTTGCAATTTTTTTACAATGAGTACGTAGAACAATTTTTTATTTAGGATCCTGACCTTGCTGAATATTTAAGGTGCAAAGCCTGTTACTTGACCCAAGATTAACTAGGGGCCCAAATGGAGTGCTTATACCATATTGTTTTGGAATGAGTCAGTCATGTAAGCCGTTATTTTTGGTGGCTCAGATTTAGCTTACCAGTAGTTTGACCAAATACGTCAGGGCTTTATTTGAAGTTTGCCCCATTTTCCGTCCGTTGCATTTGGATTTTTTTTCTTTCTTTTTTTTTTTTTTTTTTTTTGGGATCATGCTTTTGGACGAAGTGTTTGTTCGGTAGCAAAATTTAAAGTTTACCAAATAATTGTTTATAGTTTAAATTTAATTTTAAATTTTTGTTTAGGTTGAATTTATGCTATAAATTTATTTTTTTTTAATTTAAATTTAATCTGTTAAACATGATCTTTTTCTACATTTGAGTTTTATAATTTTTAAACGCTACTATCAAATAAGCACTAAGAACTTGTTTGATAGAAATTATTAAATTCTTGTTTATAGTTTAAATCTAATTTTAATTTTTTATTCAAACTAAATTTAAATTACAAATTTAATTTTTTGAATTTACATTTAACCTATTAAATATAATTTTTTATAGTATTTGAGTTTTTTATAATCTTTAAATATAAATTACTATTAAACAAGCACTAAGGCTCCTTTTGGTAGCAACATGTGTTTTTTTGAAAAACATTTTTTATATTTTTTGTTGTTTAATGTCTAAGTAGAAAAGAAAGTCAAAGGTCAGAGCGGAATTTTTCAGTCAAGAAAAATGCTTCAAAGCAAAATCCAAAAAATGACTTAATGCTAGTTTGATAATAATATTAAAAAATTATAATATTCAATTATAATAAAATACCATGTTTAATAAATTATAATACTTAAATTTAAATTTAATTTTTTACAGCGACCAAACATTCCGCAAGTCATTTTCCTCGTCTCCTCAGCAACGGCTCCCACCTCCCTCTCCTCCCTCACTGCCCTCACTCTCTATCTCCATCGACCATCTACGGCAAGAAATCATCTCGCTTCCTTCTTTAATTTTGCTCCCATCTCCTCTGTTCTTGTGTCTTCTGAAACCCCTCTATGTTTCTAACCATAGGGAAGAATCATTGAGCTGAATATATAAATTTTTTGATGAAAAAATATGTCAAGAAGCAAAATCTTCTTCCTTTTCTTATGTATTGTTGTTTAGAACTAGAAAGATCGAATTTTTAGTTTTTCAGATATATGTGCAGGTCACGGCAATGGAGATCTCCTCCCCCTAGACACGCGACAAGGAGTGAAGGATCTCAGCAATCGCTCACATCTCTCTCGCGGTAGTGTCGCTCTGCTCTCATCTCCGGCCGGCAAAAGGTATTCTGCGATTTTATTACGTTAATATTATTTCTTGAGAGGCTTTTAAGCTTCAAGGTAAGAATCGATTGCAATCGCAGAAGTTCTTTTCATCAGAGTACCTTTTGAAACAGCGCATCATGTACCATAATCATAGCAAACGGCTACCATGAGTGCCACAAGTTTGCGCATTACCTGTTTGTTGAAAAGCCTAAATGAGATGCATACTAGTAATTCTTGAGTTCAATCACTTACTTGAAGTAACTATGCTGGTACATATACCTGTGTTACATATATGCTAATGCAAAAGATTTTCCAGTTTTTACTGTCAGGCATTATATACTGAAAGTTGTATTAGTAACCTATTAGTTTAATGATATGGGGTGGTGAACAATGATAGAGTCTGGCGTTCACGACTCAGTGCACTGAAGTAAGTGGTTTTTTGAGACTGACTCGTGTATTCGTCTTGGTTGTTTGAAGTCTAAACCTATTAAAAGAAAATTTTGCATGACAGAGAATCTGACTTTATTGTTTGATATTATCCCTTAGTTGGCTTGAGCCTAATTTGCTGAAAAATCAGGTTTCCTGACTTTTTTGTTAGTTACTTCAAATAAAATTTTAAAAAGTGATTTTAAAAAGTCTAACACCAATAAATAATACTGTCTAGTGATTTTAAAAAGTCTAACACCAATAAATAATCTTTTCCAAGACAGCTAGATCCTATGAATATTCCATATTTAAAAATAAAACAAGTCGTGAAAATAATGTGAAATTCTGAGGTAGGATCTGCAAACGAATTGAAGAATTACTAAAGATTAGTCAAGACTGCTGGCTGGCTTACTACCGGTAGGCTTAAGATAGAGAAGTTGTTTAAATGATGGGAGACATTATTGCTATTTTTGGGTATCCGTCTATTTTCCAAGTGAATACATATATGATAGACAAAATCAGGTTTTTGTTTGGAGTGTGTGTGTATATATATATATATATATATATATATATATAATTAAGAATAAGAGAGGACGGACAGTTCCCTAGCTATATATGAATTAATTTTTATAATTGGGGCCAATTGTTTGTTGCGATCCACACATTGTTGTCTCCGTCCTAACGTGCATTGCCATATGCTTTTCAAGCACAGCTCTCTGGAATCCTATGCTGAATATATACTGTATATCAATCTCTTTCATCACCCTGCACTCATATCTCTCACATGACATGTTATGCTCTGTCTTTTTTCATCAGTAAGTAAATTAATTTTCTTACATATATTTCATACTTTTTACTGTTATTGTAACCATTTATTAGAAACTAACTCAATCACATGTCACATTAGACTCATGTAAAATGAGAAAAGATTGAGGAGATTCAAGTCTATACTATATATATCAAACTATAAATGCATGGCTCAATCTGATAATGTTAATTTGGATGTATGTATATATTCCAAAATTATGGCTTAATCATCTTAATGCATGCAGTTACTTGCCTGGCATGCAAAGGAGTTGTAAATTAATTAGTTAAGTAAGTTATTTAATTAATTAAATGATTTTTTTATATTAATTATGAATAGATTAATGCAAGGGGTATGTTTACATCTGTGATTAAGGAAAGCTGTCCATTTGCCGTGCTGTGAGGGAATTTTTAGGTGAGGAGCGACAATGATATGTCGTGGATTGAAATGAGAAGAGTTCAATCAGATACCCAACTGGGTTGGTAATAGTCATGACAAAATATTAAGTGTGAGGCGCGGCCATTCCATTTGCATTTGCATTTTATATCAATCAATCAATCTATATATGGCTCCCCCCCTGCTGTATATATCCAGTCTCTGTACTCATTATCAAATATATCATCTATATATTTTTACACTCGAAAAATGAGAACATTATTCCATTCTTTTACCGACATTTATTAGGATTTGCAAAACACGGGGAAAAAAAATCACTCTAGACTCTAGCTACTCTCATCACTACTCAAGCTACTCTCATCACTGACATCACTACCAGTGCTGCCCCTGTATATACTTGGCAACCTGCTTTCGACAACCAAATCACAAGAGTTGCTAACTTCACCACTTTCTACTGACTTCTCTATACTGCTTGCACATTCGCTAGTTTCTGTGTTGGTAAAGCTTTGTTTGGCTTCTGTAAATTATGTGGCAGAATAAAAACTGTTTTGTGGACTTGGATAAAACCCATTTGAATTCCCAACAGGTCCTTTTGTTGCCAAAACAATAAACTATATTGTTTTGTTTCACATTGATTTTCAAATGTTATGTTGTGTGTGTGATCAATGATGAACTTTAATTTTTTTCCTGCGGAGTTTAGCATTGCAGCAATACTTTGGTTACAAAGCATCTGAACTGAAGGACTGTTACTCAATAACTCGAATCCATCTACATAGTTACAGTTACTCTGGAGGTACCCATATTTCTTATATCAACTGCACTCAATGCTATCTGTTAAGAAACTATGATCCTGGTTTCTTCTTACTCTTTTGTCAATACTATGTGCTGGTTTCTGGTATATATTTTCTGTTAATAATTTTTTCAATACTATGTGTTGCTATATGACTATTTATAAATTTATGAAAATAATTATCTTCTTACATTATATATCATTGTAACTGTGTAGATGGATAATAAAATCGTTCAAGCTGCAATATTGGGTATTGCTGCATCAGTTATGTCTGTAGGTTTTATAATTGTTGAAAAGCGCATGCTTGTTGTAGACAAAGACATTGCAACAGGAACTTTTGCAAAATTATTTAGTGACATAGATACCGATATTGATTCCGAGCCTATTGGTGGAGAGCCTTCAGTTGATGATATGCTAAAAGATAAGCAGACTTCTTCCAATGCAACATCCTCATAAACAAGGTTCCATCGCAAGAGAGTGCGCGAGGAGTCGAATGTTAACAAAGTTGCTGGCCAACTTGGAGAGGTAGCTGTTGCGATTAAAAAAATTTTTTTAAGACCAATTAATCATGGAGGATCTTTATAATGAAGTGATGAAGACCGAAGGTTTTGATGAAGTCTTTCTAGCAAGTGTTTTTAACTATTTGGTGGAGAATGAAAGACAAGTTAAGGCATTCATGGTGAAGAGTGCGAACCTACGCAAGATTTGGATTGAAAACTTCATGGTTCAGCGTTTCGATTGATCGTTATGCTTAGGACTACTTGTATTTGAATTTATCTAATATTATTATGGATTTGTGTAGTATGGTTGTAAAGTTTTGTATAATGTTCAATGTGTCTTCCTTGTTGTATATTGAAAAATATTATGGTTATAAAGAATTTATTAATATATTTCGTAGAAGTAAGTATTTATGTTTTCAGTTATAGTTTGATTGCTGTGTTCATAAGTCAGTTCCGAGAAGATCAAAGAAGAAAGCTAACTGCAGCATTTGCTTATTTGCTGAGCATTCAAACCGACACTGGGTCACCCCAATCTATTTAATACAACATATTTAGTTATAGCATGCCATGTAATTTCTTATTATACACGTCAGATTTTGCAGTGTAATTTCTTATTATACACGTCAGATTTTGCAGAAGCATTTGTGCTTTAGACATAAATGTAAATGAAAACTAATAATGCATCATATGTATCTTGCACAAACACAACTCAAACTGAGAAAAATTGTATGCTACCAAATAAACAATTTATATATATATATATATATATAGAGAGAGAGAGAGAGAGAGAGAGAGAGAGAGAGAGAGAGACTTACAAGAATATCTAGTGTAGTATCAGATGGATGAATATATAT
>JAUMHB010025915.1:0-12633 GCA_032359685.1 Pittosporum tobira
CTCGATCATTTAAAGGGTGGTCATTTGACTCACGATTTCCATTTGTAGAGGATGTGAGGGGAATTCAGGGCGTCATATTTTCACTGTGTACTATCTGTTAGAAGAATAATAATTTGTGAAAAGTATCCTGTATAATATTCTAGCTTGATATGATGTACTTTATTATAATCTTGTGTATTTTACAATAAAATCACGTGTGCTTGTAAGTTTTGATGTTATTAATAAATTGACAACTCAAATCGGAGTGTGAATACCCAAATTTGAAGGTGTCATAATAATTGTGTCTGAACATGGTTACGCATGGATGTTGGTACCAAATCTCTTTATCCCGATAACACATTTAATTGAGCTTTGATTATTTTGCTAAGATATTCTCATTTATTATGGAAAAACATTAACTCCGTGTACGAGTTAAGAATTTAAAAATAAATAAAGTTATAAATAAAAAAATAAATTTATATAAAAAAATGAGAGAATAGTTGTAAGAAGTTAATTTTAGTTTAAAATTATAGGATAATTTTGTAATTTAACGTGGCACAACTTCATTTAGTTGCTCACATTTTATATAATAGATGTTGGTGTTGTTGGGACATATTATTTGAGACAAATTATTTTATAATAATTTAAAATTTATTTATTAATTAAAATAAGTTATAAGTTGATTTTTTTAGCACACATGGACATTATGAACTATATTCTATCTATTACTACACTACTAAAAAATAATAGCATTTATGGACGTGATTCAATCTATTTTTTCATTTTTTCATTTTTTTGTTCTTTTATCTTTTTTCTCTCATTATTCTCTATCAACTATTACCCGTTTCAAAATTATAGATATTTTTAAATTCTACGAAATTAAATTTTTAAATCTCAAAATTTAAATTATAAAGTAATTTTTTATTTTTAAAATTTTTTAACGTAACAATATTTTTTATATATAGTTCACAATATTAAATTTGACCTCAAATTTTAATTTTTAAAATTTTGCAAATTACTATACTAAAACGTATATGTACGTACCTCTACTTTTGGATTGAAGGGAGTGCACTACACCTAAAAATAATAATCTATTACTACTAGATAAATTATCTAGATAAAGTATTTTGTTTAATATTTTTTTGATTGGAATACGAAGTGATTAGATAAAGTCTATAATAAATGTTAAGTGTAATTCACAAATATAAATTTATTTAAATTTAACTAATAACAAATGAATGAAGACAAATATTATTTTACCTTTTTTTTTATAGATTTTTATTTCAAAATTTCCTTCAGTCCCCAGTGGTCTCATGTCCTAACCATTATTTTAATTATAACTCGGTATTATGAACCGAGTCATGGTTATTTACAAATAATTACAAAAAGATTTATATTTATATTTATATTTTTATTCTTATTTTTTTTATTTTCTTAGATGAGTTTCTAATTTATCGCGTGACCGTGATTTGGAACAACTTACGATACATACTCATCCCGCCAAATTAACATTTGAGATGATTATGTCGTCCGTCTCTAACTACTACTGTTCGTTACTCAAACACTGCTGCGAATCACATAACCAAATTCAAGCCAAGAAACTCCATTGCTTCATAGTCAAAACCATACCAGATGCAGAAACTTTCTTACTAAACAATCTAATAAACGCCTACAGCAAATTAGGCAACCTCCCCTACGCTCGCAACGTGTTTGATCAAATTCCACACCCAAACCTCTTTTCATGGAACACTGTCCTCTCAATCTACTCAAAGTCCGGGAGGTTATTGGAGATGAAAGAAGTCTTCAAACGCATGGCAAGACGAGATGGGATCTCTTGGAATTTGGTTATTTCGGGTTATGTTGGTTGCGGCTCAAGTAATGAAGCAGTTGAGGCTTATAAGTTGATGTTAAAGGATGAGGCTATGAATTTGAATCGGATTACGTTCTCAACGATGCTTATATTGTCGTTGAATCAGGGGTATATTGATTTAGGCAAGCAAATTCATGGACAAATATTGAAATTTGGTTTTGATTCTTATGTTTTTGTAGGTAGTCCTTTGGTAGATATGTACTCCAAAGCAGGATTAATTTATGATGCAAAATGTGTTTTTGACCACTTGCCAGAGAGGAATGTGGTTATGTATAATACTATGCTTACGGGCCTTTTGAGGTGTGGAATGGTTAAGGATTCGCAGTGTTTATTTCATTGTATGCCTGAAAAAGATTCGATTTCATGGACGACAATGATTACTGGACTTACCCAGAATCGTTTAGAGGGAGAAGCTATTGGTATGTTTAGAGAAATGAGGTTGGAAGGGTTGAGTATTGATCAGTTTACTTTCGGAAGCATCTTGACGGCATGTGGGGGACTTGTGGCCTTGAAAGAAGGAAAACAGATCCATGCTTATATTATTAGAACAAATCACACTGATAATGTATTTGTTGGCAGTGCTCTTGTTGACTTGTATTCCAAGTGTAGAAACATTAAATATGCAGAAACAGTTTTTAGGAGAATGAGCCACAGAAATATTGTATCTTGGACTGCAATGGTGGTGGGCTATGGCCAGAATGGATATAGTGAAGAAGCTGTTCGGATATTTGTGGAGATTCAGAGGAGAGGGATTGAGCCAGATCACTTTACTCTGGGAAGTGTAATTAGCTCATGTGCAAATCTGGCAAGCTTAGAAGAGGGCACACAGTTTCATGGTCAAGCACTTGTTTCTGGATTGATTTCCTTCATTACTGTTTCTAATGCGCTTGTTACCTTGTATGGGAAGTGTGGAAACATAGAAGAATCACATCAGTTGTTTGATGAGATGAAGGCTAGGGATGCAGTCTCTTGGACTGCATTGGTTTCGGGATACGCCCAATTTGGAAAAGCCATAGAAACCATTGATTTGTATGAAAAAATGTTGGCCTATGGTCTGCAACCTGACGGGGTGACATTCATTGGGGTTCTTTCAGCTTGCAGTAGGGCAGGGCTAGTGGAGAAAGGTCATCAGTATTTTGAATCCATGGTTAAAGAACATGGAATCATACCAATTCTTGATCATTACACTTGCATGATTGATTTATTCAGTAGAGCTGGACAGTTAGAGGAAGCGAAAAGATTTATACAAAAGATGCCTTATCATCCTGATGCAATCGGTTGGTCTACGTTGCTGAGCTCTTGTAGAGTTCGTGGTGATTTTGAAATTGGGAAATGGGCAGCAGAGTCTCTGCTGGAACTAGAGCCCCAAAACCCTGCAAGCTATATATTGCTTTCAAGCATGTATGCTGCTAAGGGTAAGTGGGATGAGGTGGCTCATTTAAGGAGAGGAATGAGAGAGAAAGGTGTACGTAAAGAACCAGGATGTAGTTGGATTAAATATAAAGGTAGAGTGCACATTTTCTCAGCTGATGACAGGTCAAGTCCATATTCAGATCAGATATATGCTGAGCTGGAGAAATTAAACTTCAAATTGATTAAGGAGGGATATGTGCCTGATATGAGTTTCATTCAGCATGATGTTGAAGAGTCGGAGAAGATTAAGATGCTTAACCACCACAGCGAGAAGCTAGCTATCGCCTTTGGGTTAATTTTTATTCCTCCTAGCCTGCCCATACGGGTAGTTAAAAACCTCAGGGTTTGTGTGGATTGCCACAATGCAACTAAGCTCGTTTCTAAAATTACCCAGAGAGAGTTTCTTGTAAGAGATTCTGTCAGATTCCATTTGTTTAAAAAAGATGGAACATGTTCATGTGGAGATTTTTGGTGATGGTCACAATATTATTATTAACCTCCAAGCATTCAACAATTAGAGTACTGGGAGTTCTATATTAGGAACTAGAACTTACGTCGTCATCACCGTAGGAGTTTGCGTCTGCATAAGATCAAAGTAATGGAGATAATATACTCTCCTCAGGTATATCTGTATGCTGAATTTTCCCTTGAAGAATTGTAAACATATTACATAGCTGAAATATGTACCCATTTTTGAATAAAAATTTCTTTTGTACCCAAGTATTTTCTTAATGGATAGGAACACAATCTTTTTCTTTCAATAGAAATGAAGAATTACATATGCTGGAGTAAGAAAAGGAAAATCAAAATTCATTTTTTTCCCTGACGAGGGAAAATGTGAAAGAAAAAATATTAAACATATATGGATTCCTGAGATGATTTCAAGGATTCCCCCTTACTTTGATGTTCGCTCTGCATAATGATGAACAAAACTTTATTAAATAAATAATTATGCAGGAAAGAAGCAGCATTAAAGGACTTAAGAAGCCTGAGAGTACTACCTGCACCCGAGTACAGATCTCAATGACTTCAGCAATAGGCGCCCAGTCTCCAAAATTCCTTTCTATAAACTGGTAGGCGATTCCACTTTTTCCTTTGCCAACTATAAAGAGTCCACCTTTTATTTCACCTTCTCCTCTGAAGTTTTGATCCAAGCCTATAGCTTTTGCACGTTTGTAATTTGAAATAGCTCGAGGATTTAACAGAAATCCTGGTATGAACTTGTCTTTCAGCAGATTTCCACCCCCCAAGGCTTTGAAAAATTCCCTGCTCTTGTCAAGGAGAACGACACCACCCCAATATCTGGGCCAGAAGTCATTCACCTAACCACATGCAATAAGGGAACTCACTCAGAATTAGTCGTAAAGGCTTAAACATATTCAAGAAAGTTAGTAATATACCTCTGATTCTATGTGCTCATGAAGAATTGCGTATAATTGAATCCCGAGTGCATCAAATATGGGTTTTCTCGAATAAAGCTTGTGAGCTTCAGCTCTGCACATGATGCACCTGTTTTTCAATTTCAAACAAAGAACATCGTATTATTATGATGTTTCTGGTTTTGGGATTGAAAAATTACCTTTATATATGCAATATATATTCAAATATTGCAAATATACCCATCAAATGTATTTTAAGAATATTGCCTCAGGTGCAAAATGAATAAAAAAAAATCTTTACCCTGGTCGGCGAATGCAGAGGAGCACAGCTGGTTTGTGACGCCAAAGTTCTGAAGCCTTCATTGGAGGTGTCTTTGTCTTTACCAAACGCTCCATCCCAATTTTATATTCTGGAGTTAGTTTCTGAACCGAGATGTTCTCAATAACAGAGTACGGAGCAACATTTTCAACTATAGGGGGAGACTGTATACAACCACATGCTCTAGGCTCATCAGGAGCAGCAGCCACAATCCCCTTAAAGATTTGTCCATCTTTCATTTTAAAATCAGCTATGGATTGCTCAATGTTTACATCATAAGCCATACTGTTGTTTGTCGGTGTGGCCCGTATCATACTTCGCAATTTTCTGGAGTTGATAGACATAAGCTCGCTCTTGTAAATACTGTTATTTCTGGAAGGTATGGTGCTTTTTTGCCTTGTGGGGATGACAATTGATGCCGGCAAAGGATCTGCTGCACATTCACTCTTTCTGTCCATGAAACGTGCCAGGTGTCCTCTTTTCATGCCATACTGAGAACAGAGATCTGATGTGCTCAAGTTGAGAAGCTCAGGAAGACATTTCCCTGAGGCTTCTAGCCTGTCAGCATATTGCATCAGGGTGCGATCATGCAGGTACGACCTTATTTCTAATGCATCCTTCAATAGATTTTAAAAATTAAAAAAATTAAAGAAATTAAAAAAAAAAAGAAAAGAAAAAAGGGGAAAAAAAATTTAGACCTCACATTTATAATGCATTCAGTTTCTCCAGAAGTAGAAGAATCCATACATGTTTGGTTTTACGCAACTCAACTTTACAAAAATTTGCAGATTCTTATTTGATAAAGTAATTATTTTTTCTATTTGAAGAGGATGGTAGACTGACCTTTTGTTTTTGGTTCATGTTTATGGATGTCATATCCTCTAAATTCATAATCTTTATTGTAGGAACATCATCCCAGCCTTCTTCTAACAGCTTTGGAAGCAATTCCTTCAGAGATCCATCCCCAACAAAATCCTCCATAGAGAAAGAAGCCATCCTCTTGTCTTGTGAAGCACGAAGTGGCTGAAAAGGATTTTTGTGTCTTAAGCCCAACCCGATCAAACAAGGTAAGTAACCTCTATCTAGTCTCTTAGTAGAAGCACCCTAGCCCCGTAGTTTATTGAAGGTTATGAGACTTATCTTATATATATATAGTAATTATACAAACCTGTCCTAGGTTCGGCAAAAAATTCTTTCCTATTTTGCAATAATATATTATTCCATTACTTTGTTTGAATGGTTCAATCCAGCCAATCAAAACCTCCATGTAACATACGATAGAATCCATTTCAGGGAAACTGTAGTCAGTACATTTTTTTTTAAATCTTCAGTTGAGGACTGACGATTGACTTTGAGTCATATAGAGCCACCTGTTAGCCTGAAGAAGACAAATAAGCATCAGAAAAATGAGTTGGAAAGGAATGCTGAATATTTGTTTGGGGTTCTTTGTTTTCATTTCACTTGAAATGATACCCTTTACGTACGATAGCTGTTATATGGAAATGCTGTAGAAAACTACAGGACCGGCATGATACAATTAAATACTCTGAAGCGTTTAATTATTTTATCCAAACATGGTCTAGTTGATAATGTCAATTTAAACAAGACAAGGTATAAAATGTGACGTACCTTCATGCCTTGTTGAGGTAAACAATATTGACCAAAAATAAGGAGATAGGCGGCAAAGTAAGTACAAGAGCTACAAATGAATATTGGACGGTCAAGAGACACCTAGAACAGAGACTGATATACGTAGGAGTAGCATATTTGAGGCTTAGGTATGCTACTAATACAGCTGCACTTGAAATCTCAATGGTGGATTGGATATGTCACCAACTCACCATTGCCGGCCTAATTATATCAATGGATATATTATACTCCGTATATTGTTTTAGTCATTTTTCAAAAATAGGTTTTTGGGTATATTTATGAACTTGCTGGAGAAATTCATTATCATCTTTATGTTCAGGTGGGTTTGAAATCAGTTGTTATTAATGATAGATTATGTTTCTGAACTATATAGTTGATTATAGTAAATTAATAATACTCCGTATAAAATTGTCATATTTCCTAAACCATATTATTTGTT
Organism: Pittosporum tobira; assembly: GCA_032359685.1. Taxonomy (NCBI): domain Eukaryota; kingdom Viridiplantae; phylum Streptophyta; class Magnoliopsida; order Apiales; family Pittosporaceae; genus Pittosporum; species Pittosporum tobira. The sequence continues at coordinate 7,050 of JAUMHB010025915.1, forward strand.
GCATTCTTGTGTACTTGTCGGTTAAGTAACCTATTATTATTTTAATATTATACTAATCAATTGAGTGGATTATAATGCTAAGCATATCACCTTTTTTTTTTTTTTTTGAATCAATCTATTTACATCACTTTATAATCTAAAATTAAAAATATATCTATAATTATATAACATATTAAAAATAAATAATTATCTTAATTTTGGATCGGAGTATATAAGTAGTGTACACGGTATGAAACCATTGGGCCGCCATGAGGCCTAAGACTGAACACAACTTGTTTGCAATACGGATCTGCTTCTTTTGGGTTTTCATTGGCCCATTATAAATTACCCGTAGTGAACAATATTTTGGACCATGATTTGCATGATTCCAGCTTTTACAAGTCTTTTCGGTCAGAATGTTTCCGCCGATTTTGACGGAAAAGAGCTGGAGAACATCTGTCTACAGTTGCTGGTTTTCCTATCATGTGCGTAGCTTGTAAATTTTTTTTTAATAATAAAAATAAAAAAGAAAAATTAATAATGATGGACCCGTAATTCCACAACTATTACCTTTAGAATGCATATTTAATAAATTATCAATTACACGCAATATCTCATTGCATAATCACATAATTATTCATCTTTTTTTTGCAAACTTTTCATTTGTTTATTTTCCAATTATTTACAAATAATTCAAGGGAAGCCCTTTATTGTCATCATCACACTCTTCACGTTCTATTTTTCCTCTTTTTTTTTTTTTTAATCACATGATTCACGTTCTATTTTTCCATTTATAAAAGGGAAAAGAAACTCTTTAATCAGCATTATTTCATTTCATGATATGATAAGATTACACAGAGTACGGGCCTACTGATTCACCGGCCATACCAATTTAAAAGTCAGATGTTGAATTTGAGCCTGCCTAACTTTTTGATATTAGTGTTTTTAATAATTTTTGAACGGAATGCCGAGACCTCCTAATTTGAAAGGATTTAAAAAAAAAAAAATGAAATTATAAGAAAATTTTTAAAACAGAGATTTTAAATATTAAGAAACACGGCCGGGTCCCCGCATCCTGTTTGGGAAATTGTCCGAGCGAAAGAGAGAAGAAATGTTATAAGGTGCCCAAAGATCTTATCAGACAAAGTGAAACTGACAAAGAAAACACAAGAACACGACGAAATTTTGATGTCGTCTGTTCAGCATTTCAAGAGCCTTAATAATTATATTTAGTTTACATCTTTAGTTGATAAGAACGCTGACATGCCCACCACCTCATAGTTCATTAGTTTCTTATTATACCTACCCCAATCCAATCCAATCCAATCCAATTATTCTCATACTCGCTATATATTCCTCAAGATCCAAGCTTTATCAAAAACCTATTGTACCCAATTCAAGAATTTTCACACCCATGACAATCAAACCAGAAACTGTGCCAAAAAAGAAACAACCCAGTAAGAATTCTTCAAGAAATTCATCAAGAAAGAGCAAGAAAGATGATGTTGCTACTGTTTCTCGTGATGAGAGATCTCCATTGTTGCCTAAAAAAGGGGGGCGTAGTGATTTCAGTGGAGCGTCATTCACTGGGGGAGTGTTAAATCTCTCCACTACTATTATTGGTGCTGGAATTATGGCACTCCCTGCTACTATGAAAGTGCTAGGACTTGGTCTAGGCATTGCAAGTATTGTCTTCGTGGCGATTTTGACAGGGGCTTCTGTTAATTTGCTGCTGAAATTTAGTAGAGTTGGGCATTCAGTTTCTTATGGAGGTGTTATGAGGGATGCATTTGGAAATGGTGGCAAGAAACTGTTTGAGACCTTTGTCACTATAAACAACATTGGCGTCCTTATTGTCTACATGATTATTATTGGTAATTACTTATTGGATTGACTTTCATTTTGTATTTAATTTCAGTTATTACTTGTATTTATGTAAAGTGTATTGAAATGTGTTTGATGGGTTTTTATTGTTTTCTTTTTTGGGGGAAGGTGATGTATTGTCTGGGACATCTGCAAGTGGGCAGTATCATGCTGGTGTGCTGCAGGGATGGTTTGGGGAACAATGGTGGAATGGGCGAGACTTTGTTCTGCTCGCGACAACACTTGGTGTATTTGCTCCATTGGCTTGCTTTAAGCGAATCGGTATGTGTTTTATCTTGATTGTAGTAATTGTGTCTCACTTCATTCTTTTACATTTATGCTTGGGAATTAAAACTTTAGCTTACAAATTGTTTTCTTGACTTCAAACTCTTTGTTTTTGTTTAGTTACCATTTTCTTACTTTCACCTATTGAGAATTATGTATTTGGTACTACGTCGATCAGTTGCGCAATTATTTGACTGAAAATAATATGTAGAACTTAAGGAAAATATGCACCTTTATCGAACCAAGGTTAATTCGTTATGATCAGGCTCTGTTCTTAGTCTTTCTGGTTTTAATCACTACTGGTATGATAGACATAGGCTGTAACTATACTTGTGTTGTACCTCAAAATAAGATATCATGTTATTCTATACTAGATAATGTTAAAATCATAGCCTTCATTTACACAGAATAGTATTGAAAAGCAAAACAATGCTTATAAATCAAGCTTCTTATAATATATCTTCATGTAGTTACTAACCACAATCTACATGCAAGTTAGATGGTCTTGACTTGAACATTGTTTATGTTTGTTAATGTGTACAACTGCAAGTCTGTGCAAGTCACAACGTTGATTTGACTCATGCCTTTTTGCTTGTGCAGATTCATTGAGCTTCACGTCTGCCTTGGCAGTTGGACTGGCACTAGTTTTCCTAGTTATTACTGCAGGAATCACGGTAGTAAAATGGTTTAATGGAAGTATTACTATGCCTCGATTGCTTCCTGATATTACTGATGTTAACTCAGTTTGGAAACTTTTCACGGTGGTGCCTGTTCTGGTGACTGCGTATATCTGCCACTTCAATGGTAAGCAAGTTCATTACATACGTATTTTCATAAAAATTGACACATCAAAGCACAAAGTTAAATAATCTCAAATCTTTTAGTATATGTGCAGTGCATTCTGTTTCTTGTTGCAAATATTGGTGAAAATGCAATGTCTCTTTGGTGACTATAAATTCTCTCAATTCAGGACAAGTGATGCCCCTAGGAACATTAACATGCTCAAGCCTATATTTAAGACGGGTGATTGAACCATTTTACTTTGTTTTATATGTAACCAAATCCAGCATCATACTTAATTGCTTAATGTCATTCCATTCCAAGTGATCAACTTTTGATGGAAGAAAGTGAGCAATTATGGTCTCTTGATCCTGCTGGTTGCTGTGTAGCTTTGTAAACTGGGTACACCCTTTTCTTAAACCAACTTTTATGGCATAGGTAAGACTAATTGGGGATATAATGAAAATTGACATAAGAATAACAAGAGAAGTTCCCATTTTAAGTAAATAATATCTAATCGTCGTCCATTATCTTCTTTGCTTGGTGACATGTTGGGTAAATTTCTGAAGATTTCTTCTGAAAGCTTAACGGAATGTAAAAATTGAATTCTAATACAATATATGAACAGAAGTTTGATTGTATGCAGTGCATCCTATTGAGAATGAGCTCGAAGACTCTTCCTTGATACAACCTGTTGTTCAGACTTCATTGTTTCTGTGTTCGACTGTATACATAATGACGAGCTTCTTTGGGATCCTTCTCTTTGGTGATGCAACACTTGACGATGTGCTGGCCAATTTTGACACGAATCTCGGCATCCCTTATAGTTATCAGCTAAATGACATTGTTCGTGTCAGCTACGCTCTCCACCTCATGCTTGTTTTCCCAATTGTATTTCACCCTCTTCGCATAAATTTGGATTCTCTCCTCTTTCCCTCGGCTGGGCCTTTGGTTTCAGACAACGTTCGGTTTACTTGGATCACTATTGGGCTCATCTCTACCGTCTTCTTAGCTGCAAATTTTATTCCCAGCATTTGGGATGCTTTTCAGTTCACCGGAGCAACAACTGCAGTATGCATTGGGTTTATCTTTCCTGCTTCTATCACTCTAAGGTCAATATTATTTTTTCCATTACAAATGTTAGAAATTTATCTTATAAAAACATTTCTCTTTCAAACCCTAATGTTCACTAGTGATATCTTTCAGGGATGCACATGGGATAGCTACAATGAAGGACAAGTTGGTATCAGCTTTCATGATTGGGCTTGCTGTGTTTGCAAGTTCAGTGGCAATATATAGCGATGCCTATACGATGTTCAAGAAGAATGCATACCCCCGGGCATGATCTCCCTCCTCCTTGACAAAATATCGTGGCAGGAGAAAACAATTTGCTGAAAACCATCATTTGAAATGTGGTTGAGAACGACTTCAAGCTTGAATCTAAAGGGAGAGAGGGCAATTCAGTGTACAGAATCTCTCTCTCTCTCTCTCTCTCTCTCTCTCTCTCTCTCTCTCTCTCTTCCTTCTTCCTTTTTATTCTGTTGTTTGTATCAGTTGAAGTTGATATTGGATTGTTATACATGCCTTCAATCATGGTGAATCTGCTTGTTCCACCTATGTATTGTATGCTAGCTATTTCTTTGAGGGTTTGGAAAACCTGTATTTTAAGAATAGAATAAAGAAGTAGTTTGCTGATGCCTCAAACCTGTAAACGAATTTTTGGCATACTTGCAGTATCAGGTCGCTTCTTCACTAGGTCGCTCTGATTTTTAAATTTCTCTGAACAGGGTATGTATTGTTTGTTTTAACATCACAAGAAAATGAAGATTCGAACTGACAAATATTTTGTACTATTCATTCATGTCCACCCTCTGTTTACACGGTATATTTAATACTATTAGAATTGTGACATTATTATGCAAAGAGATGAAACCTACCATATAAGCATATGTACGGCGCAAAGCTAACCGAATCAATGTAATCACTATTACTTCAACAGAATCAATAGGGAAATATACCAAGCCTGATAAATATTGAAAACCATTTGTTCAAATTTATAACCCTTTTGTTATATATATAGTGTTAAATTGCTTTTAATTATCATAAACTATTTTTTTTAATGATTTATAATAAGTAACTAAATAAATAACGCAAAAATGAGAATTCATTCACTTTGTCGAAGCTCAAGGGCGGAGGAGACAAATCTGTTGTAAAGTCGGTCCCATCTGATTAAGTCTAGCTGTACGAGTCAATCTGATAACATTAACAGAGCACCCAAATTTGAAAATATATTGGTCATTCACAAGGCCAACGAGTCCTAAAACTGACCATAATGGGAAGCGAAGCAATAATAACATGATAAGAAAGTATTTAACATCATCAGACTTTGGATCTGTAAACGTGATGATGCCCTGATTCTCAAACGCCATCAGCAACGTTGAAACTGACGAGTGTTGTTGCGATCTCGTCAACGGGACTGCTAATCGACACCAACACAATGCTCAGCTATCAATGCCTAGAATATGAAACGGAAAAATTGAGAGGAATTCTCCCCCAACTATCCATCTGATTCAACATTATCAAAAGGGGCCTTATATATATATATATATCAACATACACAACTTCATATCCAAGATTCTTTACTTATCAAAATTATATTTTCTCAAGATGGTAATGT